>SJYA01001720.1:102394-125911 GCA_006410615.1 Neotragus moschatus
CAGTCATGTCTGACTCTGTGCGACCTCATAGACAGCAGCCCACCAGGCTCCCCGGTCCCTGGGATTCTCCAGGCAAGAACACTGGAGTGGGTTGCCATTTCCTTCTCCAGTGTATGAAACTGAAAAGGGAAAGTGAAGTCTCTCAGTCATGTCCGACTTTTAGCGACCCCATGGACTGCAGCCAACCAGGCTCCTCCGCCCATGGGATTTTCCAGGCAAGAGTAATGGAGTGGGGTGCCATTGCCTTCTCTGATATTCACATTTAAATAAACATCCTGTATTTTATCTGGTAAACTCATCCCCAGGGTCTCCAAACTAAAGTAGCTGCACAAATCACGTATTATTTGGTCCTACCTTAGGAATCCAAGTGAATTTCTTTTTAAGTTTTTCTTATCGATCTTTACCTTGGTCCAATGCATTAATCCAGTATATGTTAGCAATGCATAGACATTTCCTTGGACTATAAGGAAATCTAGGGAAATTGTATCCTCTGTTAAAACCATGAACAGAAAATTAAGATTAACCTGAATGAATTCCATAGCCAAGGTAAAGAGCATTAATCACTTCAGCCAAAGAAAGGTATAAAAACAGATCTGTTTTGGAGAGATCTCCATATTTATTAAAGATTCTATTGTGATACTTCTTTAAGTCCTTTATGACCATTCTTGAGGTGCAAGCTACCTTGTTTTTCAAGGAAGGAGGGAAGTGAATGTCTAATTTCCAAGCAAGAAATACAGACCCAGGAGTATTCATGATATTCCTGAAATGAGAGAATCAATAAGTATGGAGAATGCCTAAGTGTTAGTGTTAATCACTCAGTCATGTCTAACTCTTTGCAATCCCATAGACTGTAGCCTGCCAGTCTCCTCTGTCTGTGGGATTCTCCAGGCAAGAATACTGGAGTGGGTTGCCAATTCCTTCTCTAGACAATCTGCCGGATCCAGGGATAGAACACGTGTCTCTCATGTCTCCTGCATTGCAAGTGGATTCTTTACCACTAAGCCATGAGGGAAGATCTGGAGAACCCCTAAAGTTGTATCCAATGATTCAGGAAACATAGATTTGAAGTACCTTACATGGGGCCTTCAAGACAGGTGGAAGGCCTCAGAGGTCCCTGTTCATTTAATAGTGGAATCTAGATCTTTCATTCAGAAAGCATGTGTACTTTGTACTGTTTGCTCACATATTCATCAAGGCAATATTTGTTTGCCATGGAATGACATTCAAAGGAGTAATCAGACAGGTGTCTTGTAGATGTGCAGAAACTTGGGCCATCACTTCCTATTTGTGAGAGACACCTTGAGAGGGCTAGGTCTTATCATGATCAGAATTGTCTGGTAAGGGACAAAATACTTAGTGGTCACTATAATTTGAGGTTCATGAACACTGGAAAAATTTCTCCAGATGTTTTCCTTAATAAGGGGCAATACACAAAGATCACTCATGCCCTCCCTCCCCTGTTTCTGTCAGGGTCTAAGATATTTCCTCTCCACTGACAAGTCTGTTGTTCCCTCTCTAAATCACTAAATTTATTTCTCATTCAAATAGCTTATTTTTCACAATCATCCCCTACTTACACTTACATTTGGTCTAAATAGATCAGTTATGATTATTTGGAAGAGCATTTCTATAAATCATTCAGCTATCCATTGTGACTAGTGTAGGAGGAGAACTCAGTGAGTGGTGCACTCAAGATGCTATCTTCATGATCTAAGAACATTCAATCCACCAAGAGAATCAGGCAAAGAACCAGAATTATGTTTTGAATAATTATGAGTCTTGNTAAAACTATATTCTGTGTTCTCTTAATAAGTTTTGAGATTTCATAATGTATTCTGAATCAATGTCTTTCATCAGAAGCTTCACTTGCAAGAGGTTTTCCCAATTTGTGGCTTCTTTTTCCATCCAAGAAACACTGATTTTGGTAAAGTGGGTTATATTACGGATTATGTTATTTTATTTCATTGTTATATCTAAGAAGTCAGTGATTAATCAAAGCCACACATTTTTCTCTGTTTTTATTTTCTGAAAATTTTATTTCCTTAGGTTTTATATTTAGGCCTAAAATCCATTTTGAAATATACTTTTTGTATATGGTAGATGGTAGTGATCAAGGTTCATTAGTTTGCATATGGCTAAACAATTGTTCCAGTTCCACTTGTTAAAAAGGTTATAATACTTCAATAAATTGCCTTTGCAACTTCTCATAAATCATTTGAATATACATATATGTACATACATATATATGTGTCTATATGTGACAATATAAATGTCCTCTATGTATTCTATTCTGTTTCACTGATGTATTTATCTATCTTAAGACCAACAGCTACTATAGCTTTATGAAAAGTCTTGTATCCAGGTATTATAACTCCTCTAAATTTACATTTTCTTATAAATTTTAGAATCAGCATACCACTTTTTACAAAACAACACCATAAGCAACAATAAAAAGCACCACTTTCTATGTAGTGGAACATAAGCACTTGACAGTATTGAATCTTATAATCCATGNCTTGTATCCAGGTATTATAACTCCTCTAAATTTACATTTTCTTATAAATTTTAGAATCAGCATACCACTTTTTACAAAACAACACCATAAGCAACAATAAAAAGCACCACTTTCTATGTAGTGGAACATAAGCACTTGACAGTATTGAATCTTATAATCCATGGACACAGTTCTCTCTTCATTCATTTATTTTCTCTTCAGTTTCTCTCATCAATGTGTTACAATTTTAATTGTATAGGTCTTGGACATCTTTTTTCCACCCAGATTTTCCCCTAAATATTTCATAGAGTTTATGACATTGTATGCAGACAAGATAAATGAGTGTTTTCTAAGCAGAATATATATTGCACTACTAACAAGAAGAATGCAATTATTTGTCAACTTAGTCTTCTCAAAGATCTTTTCCATTTTGTTGAGAGTATATGTTTTAAAATATTGAAAGTGTTTCTTGTGTTAATTGCCAAAATGCCTTGTCATCATTCTCAAGCCACTGAGTGTTATAATTAATATGAAAATGGCTCTAAATATATCAATTCCTTATTTAATGCTTTTGAAAGTTTTTCACATCATGGCTCTTATAGATTGAATATTTGTGACCAAATCCAATTTATACATTGAAACCTAGTTTCCAGTGTGATGATATTTAGTAATGGGACCTCTGAGAAGTGATTAGGTTCTGAGACTGGAGTCCTCATAAATGAGATGAGTACCCATATAAAACAGACTCCAGAGAGCTCCCTTGACTGCCCACCATGTGAAGACAGTGAGATTATGGCTGTCTATTCAAAAGCAGAGACATCACTTTGCCAACAAAGGTCCATCTAGTCAAGGCTATGGTTTTTCCAGTAGTCATGTATGGATGTGAGAGTTGGACTGTGAAGAAAGCTGAGCACCGAAGAATTGATGCTTTTGAACTGTGGTGTTGGAGAAGACTCTTGAGAGTCCCTTGGACTGCAAGAAAATCCAACCAGTCTATNGAAGTTTTCTGTCATAACTCAACATGAACCATGTGCCATACAGTGTGGCCTCCAGAGCCACAGCAGGTGGCTCACAGATGAGAATCTCAGTGCTATATAAATAATTTTTAACTTCAGCCCTCCACTCCAAAATACGTCCCCAGTCCTAGTGTTTAAATCAGACAAAAACTGAAAAGATGTTATAAAAATGTGACAGCAGTGGGGCAGTCCTAAGATGGTGAAGGAATAAGACAGGGAGACCACTTTCTCCCCCACAAATTCATCAAAAGATCATTTGAACGCTGAACAAATTCCACAAAACTATTTCTGAATGCTGGCAGAGGACACCAGGCACCCAGAAAGGCAACCCATTTTCTTTGAAAAGAGGTAGAACAAAATACAAAAGATAAAAAGAGAGACAAAAGAGTTAGGGATGGAAACCTGTCCTGGGGAGGGAGTCATGAAGGAGGAGAAGTTTCCAAATATCAGGAAACCCTCTCACCAGTGGGTCTGTGGGGAGTTTTGGAATCTCAGAGGACAACATAACTGGGAGGAAAAAATAAATAAATAAAACCACAGATTATGCACCTAACCCCAACTCTCAGTGGAGAAGTAGCCTAGATGTCCGCGTCTGCCAGCAGTGAGCAGGGTCTGAACAAGGAGGTGTGGGCTGCATGCTTAGGGTAAGGACCAGGCCAGAATGCCCTGAGGACAAGCTGAAGGAGCTATCATGATATAGCAACCCAAACTGTGGGATAGCCAAAGAGAGAAAGAAAGGGAAAAAAAAAGAGAGAGAGAGAGAGAACTTTCTCACAAAAAAGCTCTAAGGCACAATGTGGCCTCTCACCGAATAAAGGACTAAGCGAATACCAGAGGAGAGCTAACCAGCTGCAGACCAGCCCCTCCACCCACCAGAGGCAGAGAAGCAGGCGGGTGACAGCCAGAGCTGGAAGGCGAGGGTCAATCTTGGCCCCAGAGATGGCATCCTCCACCAAACTATGAGCAGGCTTCCAGTTCCTAACCAAGCCTTCCTGGGATCCTGGATGGTCAATATCTGCCNTGCAGACCAGCCCCTCCACCCACCAGAGGCAGAGAAGCAGGCGGGTGACAGCCAGAGCTGGAAGGCGAGGGTCAATCTTGGCCCCAGAGATGGCATCCTCCACCAAACTATGAGCAGGCTTCCAGTTCCTAACCAAGCCTTCCTGGGATCCTGGATGGTCAATATCTGCCAGAAAGATCACAGTCAGAGATCATCTCCCTAGAGGAGACACACAGCACACCTGAGATGGCGCTACAGCTGCACACCCAGGAAACCGAGCAGCTGGGACAGAGGAGGTGATAAGACACACTGCCCCATCTGGGTAGTGTGCACTCACCAAGCACCTGGTCACCTGAGCTGCTTGGACCTGGGAAGGGCACAAAACGCAGGCCCAACCGAGTCTGTGGAGCCCGCCTTGATGGAGTATCTGAACCTGAGTGGCTTAGACCTGGGAAGTGTACACACCCAGGGCCCGCTGTAGACAGTTCCCCTGAAGAGCAACCTGGAGCCTGAGCAGTGTAGACTGGGAAAGCACACACACCATGAATAGGGTCAAACGCAGTGTGGCCAGATACCGTGAGCACATGCCTGTGACAATTGTTTGCAGTGTTCCTCCCTCCCCACAGCACAGTTGAACAAGTGAGCCTAAATAATGAGCACCTTTGCCCTTTGTGTCGGGGCGGAAATCAGACACTGAAGAGACTTGCAAACAGAGGAAGCCAAAATAAACAATGAAGAGGGAACGGCTTTGGAAGAGATGGATGCAACAGATTAAAATCTTGAGGATAGCACTGACTACATTAGAAGAGGCCTATAGACCTTGAGAAGAAGTATAAGCTTGAACAAGGAACTATCTGAAATTGAACTGACCCCACACTGCCCTCAACAACTCCAGAGAAATTCCTAGATACATTTTATTTAAAAATTTTTTTAAAGTTTTGTTTTTAAGTTCTTTATTATGCCTTTAATTTTCATTTTTAAAACATCATTACCTTGTTAAAACAAGACCTTATTTTTAAAGCAAATTATATATATATATGTAATAATTTTTGTGATATTTTAAAAAATATTGTATTGTTGAGAGTCTAACTTCTACNTATTCAGCTATTAAAAAGAATACATTTGAATCAGTTCTAATGAGGTGGATGAAACTGGAGCCTATTATAATGAGGTGGATGAAACCGGAGCCTATATGGAGTGAAGTAAGTCAGAAAGAAAAACACCAATACAGTATATTAATGCATATATATGGCATTTAGGAAGATGGTAACGATGACCCTATATGTGAGACAGCCCTATATGTAAGAGATAGAAATGTAAAGAACAGACTTTTGGACTCAGTGGGAGAAGGCGAGGGTGGGATGATTTGAGACAATAGCATTGAAATATGTATATTATCATATGTGAAATAGATTACCAGTCTAGGTTCGAGTCATGAGACAGGGTGCTCATGAATGACCCTGAGGGATGGGATGGGGAGGGAGGTGGGAGAAGGTTTCAGGATAGGGAACACATGTACACCCATGGCTGATTCATGTGAATGTATGGCAAAAATACCACAATATTGTAAAGTAATTAGCCTCCAATTAAAATTAATTACTTAAAAAAATTTTAGAGATGTTACCAAAAGCTCCTCTATAGGGGGTGCCCAAGTTTTCATTCCCACAAAATATATGAGAGTGGCTGCTTTCCCATAAAAACAAAACAAAACATTGTGACAGTAAAAATGCTCCATATTAAGACAGAGTTCTCAGACAAGGCAACTTTTGGCAGGAGTTGCATTCTTGAATGTATTGTTAGATCTTCCATCATAAACAGTCTTTTATGTCTAGTTTTTAATGATAAGTTCCTCATCTATCTCTAGTCTGAAGAGGCTAGCATTGGTGGGCCCAGATATATGCTTGAATTAGAATGGATTGTTTATAGGTGAAGTGCCTGAGCTTGGGAAACCTGAACATTTTGTAATGTCAGTTAACAGGCCAACTCCTTGGTCATGAGGGAGACATTTTTCTTTTATTGTACAATAAATATGCCTGTCCTTTGTGCCACAGGAACACACTATATCAATCATCCAAGGCCGTTTGCTATAAAATTTTTCTTGAAGAGATAGTTTGGTCCAAAGGCTTGTATGTTATGACAGAAACAAAGGTTAGCATGATGTGAAGAAACATGACAGAGTTGTAGAGAATTATCTCCCAAAATATCATTCTCATGGTAACAGGAATGCCATAGAAGCCAGATTAAATGACTTTTAAACAGATTATTGCTTCATAAAATGTGTTGTCAGTATCTTGTTACCCTGAGTATATTCATTATTATCAGCATGCTTGCATATACCAGAATCTTACTCTGGGTCTCTTGTTGTAAGGATTAAAATGCAAGCAGGTTGTAGTAGGTTCTTACTACAGCCTAAATCATGACCCTGAGAAAATAGAAAAGCAATTAAGGAAATGTATACATAAGTTGGAACGTGATATTACCTGAAGGCTACTACTTCGAAATAAATCATCACATGCACACAGCAGATCAAGCAGTATTTCTGTGTAACTTATCACAGTCAAGTTTTCCTGCTATTATTTTATGCTCTTGGCCATTTTATGCATATATACAGTTGCACAGTATCTGAATTTCAAGTATGTGAGTTTTCACACTAGCCTTGTAATTTTATTTTGCTTCATATATCATAACATTTTTATACTTTAAACAAATATAAAATTTTGAAATATAGCTTTTAGAATTATTTAGATATGAAAAGTAAACTATTGTGTTAAAATGATTTAATACGGCTTTTGCAGATAGGATTAAAGGGTGAGAGTGATACATTTCTTGTAAAAATTGAAAAATATTTTGATAACATTAACAATAGCTAATATTTATTGGTAACGTTTAATGCTTTATGTACATTACTATGTATTTCCCATCTTAATTATTTACCACAACACTATGAATTAGCTATCACTTTTGTATTTTAAAAGTGAATAAACTGGGTATATGAATGAAAGGATAAGATTAGTGGGAGAGTATATAGTCAAATGTATAGGTGAGTTGGGGGTAAGTGAATGTATGTGTGGGTTTGTAGACAGGCAGATAAATGAATAGATGGCTACAAGGATGGATGGATGAATGTATAGGTTGGTGGGTGAATAGATGTGTGGGATGACTAGGGGAGTGGACCGGTGATGCATGATCAGGTGGAAAGAAGGAAGAATAGAAGAATGGGAGAATGGATGTCTGGGAAGGTGAATGGTGGGGGGCTGTATGGGCACATAGATGGCAGGTGGGTGAGAGTAGATGGATAAATTGATTCTTCTCAAAGATGTTGTATCTTTAAATAAAGTTGCCAATTGGTGGTTCCCTAGCTGAGTACAACTAGCATGTCTTATTTGACTCATTCCATGCTCTTAAACATTGGCTCTCAATCTTAGCTAAGCATTAGAATCAATTATAAAATCAATTATAATTAGAATCAATTATAAAAATCCTCCTGCTCAGGCACCATCACCCACATCAATTGTGTCACAGTCTTAGTCTTTGGGGATAACACCTGATGTCACTATTTTAAAAAATTCTCTCAGGATTCAAATACAGCCAAACTTGAGAATCAATATAAATACAAAGGAAGAAAATAAAGTAAATGAAGAGATTAAAAGACTTTTCAAATGTAGTTTTGGGTGACTCCAAAGTGAAAGTAAAAGTCGTTCACTTCTGTCCAACTGTTTGTGACCCCATGGACTATAGGGTCCATGGAATTCTCCAGGCTAGAATGCTGGAGTGTGTAGCCGTTCCTTCTCCAGGGGATCTTCCCAAACCAGGGACTGAACCCATGTCTCCATTGCAGGCAGATTCATTACCAGCTGAGCCACCAGGGAAGCTCCTGACTCCAAAATGTCTGCTATTACTGCTTTCATATACATATACATACATATACATATATACATACATTTATAAATTAAAAATTATGTTTCAGTAAATATAAATATCATTTTTAAAAATATTGCTTAAATACATTTTATTTCATTCAATAGCTTATAATCAATTCTTCAAACATGATTTTCATGCCACATTAATCAAAATTTATTTTCATTTTAATAAACAGAAAAATCATGCAACCTAAATAAAAATTAAAAAGACAGTTGATTTCTAGAGTAACAATTATAAAAACGATTGCCATTTCAGTGATGCAGGGCTCAGAAGGAATCTTTAATGCACCTAAACTTTAACTGCTAGAAACTGCTTCTCAGGTTAAGTATCAATACAGAGAATCTGATTTCCAAACATGGATCAAGTATACCTCTGCTTTTAACAGCTGGGAAACTAGGAAATAGAGAAGAAACATAAATGCCAGGCAGGTACTTCTTTCCTTTGATCAACATCCTCATTCAGAGAAAGGCGGAGTATATATTCCAATAATGTCTGTTGTATAAATATTCATGTAATATTGGACAAACTGAGAATAAGTGAAAAAGAAAATATGTGTATGATCAGAAGTATTCTATAAAAATGTAACAAATAGTTATTCTGAAATAAGAGTTTCAATGTTATCTCTATTGGAGAAGGAAATGGCAACCCATTCCATTTTTCTTGCCTAGAGAATCCCAGGGAGGGTGGAGCCTGGTAGGCTGCCATCTATGGGGCCGACCGGAGTCAGACACAACTGAAGTGACTTAGCAGCAGCAGCAACTATTGCAGGAAGACAAGATGCCAAGATGGTTTTAAAAGTAATTTTGTAGTAAAAGAAATATGTCTACAGGCTGTATTCAAAAACCAGTACAGGTGATTAAAGGACTGAGTATCCATGATCTTAGGATGCCTTCATGCTGCCACTGAGCCAACTGCAATGTCTACATTTCTATTTCAAAACAGAAGATTTAAAAAAAAAAAAAAATGGGCCAACTGACTTCAATGGAATGTTTTTGTATCTTGGATGATTAACTGTACCCTGATTATTAAGATCTTCAAGTATAATCTGTGTCTGTCTGCTCATATAGACCTGAAATGAGTGGATTTTTTAAATTTTGGAAAAATGTTAAAAATTACTGTCAAAAATATTGTTATAACCCTTGTATGAGTCAACTGAATTGAATGTTAATTTTAGGACCATACTATCTAGGTTCAGGTATTTTTCCTTCTTTGCTAATATATTTGTTTGGACAATATATATATACATATTATCACTTTGTGCCTGGGTTTCTTCATCCCTAAATTGGGATGATAACAGTACTATTTTAAAGATGTACTGTAGGTACAGATTTTGTTTCTAAAACAATTTCACTATAAAGTAATTATTTTACTTCCTGAGAAACTTTGTGAAGCTCCTAGTTCTTAGAAACTGAATGCATTTAATCCAACTATATGAATAAAAATAGCTTTTTTTCAAATTCAACCATGAAGACTAGAGAATAAAATGTATAATAACTCTCATGGTTCCTCAAGAAGAGGTATATTTATTTTGATTGACTGAATCTCCCAGAGGGCATAGCAGTATACTGAATTCATTTGCTCGATTTTAAGAAGCCCTCAATAGGAGGGATTTTAAGTATTTCCCTCTTGCTTTGTAACTGAAAAAATAACTTGGATGGGGAAAACTTGAATTCCTTGAACACTTGACTAGAAAATCTGAGGTCACAAATGAAACAGGCAATCATATTTGTTCCTTAAATCTTGCTCCAAAATTATTGCTTAATATTAATCTTTTGCAGCAAATATACTAGTTTAAGGAAAACTGAGAAAAGCTTGTTTTTCCCAGTGCTATAGGTTGAGTTTTTATGATGTAACCTAGTACATGACAGGCACTTGGTAAATATTTATCAAACAGATAAATTAATTAATCTTTGAAGTTCCAAAGTTTTATAAATAAGTAGAGCATGTATTAAAAATCAATTTATAAACAGCTAATTTCAAGTTCAGTTCAGTTCAGTTCAGTCACTCAGTCGTGTCCAACTCTTTACGACCCCATGAACTGCAGCATGCCAGGCCTCCCTGTCCATTACCAGCTCCTGGAGTTCATTCAGACTCGTGTCCATCGAGTCAGTGATGCCATCCAGCCATNATACATTTTATTTCATTCAATAGCTTATAATCAATTCTTCAAACATGATTTTCATGCCACATTAATCAAAATTTATTTTCATTTTAATAAACAGAAAAATCATGCAACCTAAATAAAAATTAAAAAGACAGTTGATTTCTAGAGTAACAATTATAAAAACGATTGCCATTTCAGTGATGCAGGGCTCAGAAGGAATCTTTAATGCACCTAAACTTTAACTGCTAGAAACTGCTTCTCAGGTTAAGTATCAATACAGAGAATCTGATTTCCAAACATGGATCAAGTATACCTCTGCTTTTAACAGCTGGGAAACTAGGAAATAGAGAAGAAACATAAATGCCAGGCAGGTACTTCTTTCCTTTGATCAACATCCTCATTCAGAGAAAGGCGGAGTATATATTCCAATAATGTCTGTTGTATAAATATTCATGTAATATTGGACAAACTGAGAATAAGTGAAAAAGAAAATATGTGTATGATCAGAAGTATTCTATAAAAATGTAACAAATAGTTATTCTGAAATAAGAGTTTCAATGTTATCTCTATTGGAGAAGGAAATGGCAACCCATTCCATTTTTCTTGCCTAGAGAATCCCAGGGAGGGTGGAGCCTGGTAGGCTGCCATCTATGGGGCCGACCGGAGTCAGACACAACTGAAGTGACTTAGCAGCAGCAGCAACTATTGCAGGAAGACAAGATGCCAAGATGGTTTTAAAAGTAATTTTGTAGTAAAAGAAATATGTCTACAGGCTGTATTCAAAAACCAGTACAGGTGATTAAAGGACTGAGTATCCATGATCTTAGGATGCCTTCATGCTGCCACTGAGCCAACTGCAATGTCTACATTTCTATTTCAAAACAGAAGATTTAAAAAAAAAAAAAAATGGGCCAACTGACTTCAATGGAATGTTTTTGTATCTTGGATGATTAACTGTACCCTGATTATTAAGATCTTCAAGTATAATCTGTGTCTGTCTGCTCATATAGACCTGAAATGAGTGGATTTTTTAAATTTTGGAAAAATGTTAAAAATTACTGTCAAAAATATTGTTATAACCCTTGTATGAGTCAACTGAATTGAATGTTAATTTTAGGACCATACTATCTAGGTTCAGGTATTTTTCCTTCTTTGCTAATATATTTGTTTGGACAATATATATATACATATTATCACTTTGTGCCTGGGTTTCTTCATCCCTAAATTGGGATGATAACAGTACTATTTTAAAGATGTACTGTAGGTACAGATTTTGTTTCTAAAACAATTTCACTATAAAGTAATTATTTTACTTCCTGAGAAACTTTGTGAAGCTCCTAGTTCTTAGAAACTGAATGCATTTAATCCAACTATATGAATAAAAATAGCTTTTTTTCAAATTCAACCATGAAGACTAGAGAATAAAATGTATAATAACTCTCATGGTTCCTCAAGGAGAGGTATATTTATTTTGATTGACTGAATCTCCCAGAGGGCATAGCAGTATACTGAATTCATTTGCTCGATTTTAAGAAGCCCTCAACAGGAGGGATTTTAAGTATATCCCTCTTGCTTTGTAACTGAAAAAATAACTTGGATGGGGAAAACTTGAATTCCTTGAACACTTGACTAGAAAATCTGAGGTCACAAATGAAACAGGCAATCATATTTGTTCCTTAAATCTTGCTCCAAAATTATTGCTTAATATTAATCTTTTGCAGCAAATATACTAGTTTAAGGAAAACTGAGAAAAGCTTGTTTTTCCCAGTGCTATAAGTTGAGTTTTTATGATGTAACCTAGTACATGACAGGCACTTGGTAAATATTTATCAAACAGATAAATTAATTAATCTTTGAAGTTCCAAAGTTTTATAAATAAGTAGAGCATGTATTAAAAATCAATGTATAAACAGCTAATTTCAAGTTCAGTTCAGTTCAGTTCAGTCACTCAGTCGTGTCCAACTCTTTGCGACCCCATGAACTGCAGCATGCCAGGCCTCCCTNGAGGAAGTGAGTCTTCTGCACATGTAATTTTTATGGTCTCTGTGTTTGTTCTGCCTAGGTTATGTTCCCACGCATATATATTTCACTTGATAATGGAGCTTCATTGTCATAAACAACTTTATGACTAATTTGACACATATTTTGTGAAGAATACTACATGCTAAACTTTTCTAAAGAGTGAATTCTGAAATTAGACTTCTTAAATTATAGATTCACTGACATATTAGACAGGGCATATTTCTTAATTTTACCCTACATTAATTCCCTTGAGTATTAGACAGGTATATAATATTAATCTTTTAGACATTATTTATTAGGCAATACAGTGAATAAAATGTAATACTTCTGCTCTAATAGTGCTTAGCACCAAGTATACACTCAGTGTACATTAACTCTTATTAGGAGACCTGAACATACATTAAACACACACAAACACCACATATACCTAGATTAAATAATCAATGAAAGTCAAAGTATANTTAGGCAATACAGTGAATAAAATATAATACTTCTGCTCTAATAGTGCTTAGCACCAAGTATACACTCAGTGTACATTAACTCTTATTAGGAGACCTGAACAGACATTAAACACACACAAACACCACATATACCTAGATTAAATAATCAATGAAAGTCAAAGTATAACATATCTAGAATAAAAGAATAATAACATACTAATTAAATATTGACTAAATTCACGGATTGAGGCTAGTAAAATAGAAATAACTGATAAAAAATATCAACAATAGCAACAAGACTTCCCTGCTGGCTCAGCAGTAAAGAATTTCCTGGCAATGCAGATGACCCAGGTTCGGTCCCTGGGATGGGAAGATCCTTGGAGAAGGAAATGCCAGTCCGCTCCAATATTCTTGCCTGGAAAATTCCATGGATAGAGAAGCCTGGTGGATTATGTCCATGGGATTTCAAAGAGTCAGATATGACTAAGCAAAAGCACCAATAGCAACAAAAGACTGAAAAAAAAAGTTTGTTAATTACTTTTTTAAGGGCTGCTATATTTATCAGCAATCACATAAATGCAAATTAAAACCAAGGGCAAATGATTCACACTCACCAGCCTAGGAAATTTTCTGTATCTTGGCAATACCTGTGATAATGAGATTTAAAACAATGAAAACTGTTTTGTACTGCTGAAGGAAATGTAAGCTGTTATAACTAATCTGAAGAGGAATTAGGTAGTTAATTTGGTAATTAATAAAAGTCAATAAGTCACAAAACAATTTTGTTTCTAAGCAGATGTTTAAAGCAACTCTTTCACTTCTGAGAAGATATGTGCAAAAATGTTTACATAACTATTATTTGTAAAATCAAAATTAAAAATGGAAAGAATGTAAGCAAAATCTTATTCTTGAAGATGTAAGCAAATGTTGTGAGAGATAAAAGCAGATGCTTGTGTATTGTTAAAACCAAACGCAGGATAGAATTGTCTCTGGGCTGTAAGCAGCTACCAAAGGTGAGGATGTAAATGGAGAGTGATAGTCACAGAAAGCCCCAGTTTTATTGTTACAAGTTTATTTATTCGACTGGTTGTTGAGTACATAGCTATTTGTTGTATTATTAATAGCTTCATGTAGAGTTTCATGCTGTACTGCATTTTAATAGAAAGAAAAGAATGAGATTTCCTGAAAGGAAATATATAAGGAGTGTAAAACATTACCTATGAATATTTAGGAGCTATTAAATTTAACAAAAGGGAGAACAAAGAAACATCAAACACACTGCCTAAGAATTTCCCATAACTGTTAAAAATGCCACAATTTGTATGTGTTACAGCTAAATCTGAAATTAAGTTTTCATCCTTCATATTCTTCCTTTTTGCAATATGTTAGGAAAAAAATCTTTTAGGGTATCATTGAAAAGAAAGCTGTTTCAACAAAAATCAAATGTAAGCTACAATGATTCATTAAACTCTTTCGAAATAATAAGACAGTCTGTGACTCATGAGGACAGCTTACAATAAAGCATGTGAGATAGATGCTGGGAGCAGAGAGAGACTCGGTTTATGTTAGTGGATGTCACAGGTTGTATGGGTCATGGGAGGCTAGATATTACAATGTTTAACAGACACCCTGAAAATGGACTACTTCCTCATGAGCAAATTCATCGTGGGTTGATAAGGAGGCTCTTGTTAACATAATCAAATTTAGTGGCTAGTGGCAACCATAGATGGTCACAGTGTTCCTTACTGTAGCACTGAAAAGATATCATGGTGAAATTACAGTGTTACTCTTAAACCTGGAAATGGTTCTATCATTTTCATTAACAATTCACTTAAAAAGCAAGTCATGTGACTACATTGAATTCAAGTCGGAGCAGAAAATTACAATACTTCTAAATAACTGAAGCAAGAGAGTCAATATATATGAATAACCCTAATGATACTATAATGGCAATAAATTGAACCTCAGATACAAAAGGTGCAAGTAAATATCATCTTGCCTTCAAAAGTTTCCATACAGTGTACTTCCTTAAATGTATATTTACTCAATATTTCCAAATATATAAGGTTATTTATAAGTGGAAAACTTAATGGGGCAGGTTACATTGTTAGGTGTGTATAAGCTATTAAGTCATCCCCTCAATTTCATTCTGATATCAAAAGTTTTTATTACTTCTCTACCAAATATATGACAACTCCATGATGGAAGTTAAAGCTCCTGAAGGCACCTTGAGAATCTCCGGTCCTTCAAGAATGGATGGATAATGAGAACTAGAGCTCTAAGGAGTTACAACCTATAATGAAAGACAAGTATTAGGCAATATGTAGGCTGAGAAAAAAAGAGAGTATATGGAGATGTAGTCATAATTTCTAAAACAAAAGTTACTTGCATATTATAAAGTGATATTTTAATTAATTAATGCAGGAAATTTATGCCCAAAATCATAGATTTTCTGTGAATATTCAAAAATATAAATAGCATATGAGCAAATAAAATAGCCTAGGATTTCTTTAAAAAGTTACTAAATAGACTCAATATTGTATATTTTATTTTTCCATGCAGAAATTCCTATGTATGCATTATTATAATTTTTTCTTAAATTCTTATTACTTTAACATTTATATATAACAAAGATCTCAACATCCAATAGAAAAAAGATTAGAAGAATGGAAAACAAAGACAACAAATTACCTGAAGCAAATTTAAATGCTTCTATGCCTGTTAGTAAAATTATATATAATTGCACAAACCACATGGTAAAATACTATCCAGTCATTAAAAACAAATTGAGGCTACTCTGTTTGGCTTTTATCTTGAATGGAAAATTATTGCAAATTTGAGTAAACAAGGATTAGTTACTCTGATTATAGGAGTCAAGTAGAACAAATAAACTTTTAAAAAATTTTTACCAGTTGTCTGAACTTGGCAATGCTAAGTGGTAAATTTTTCAAAGACAAAATTGAAGTAAGCAAAAGTTAGTTAACATTCTTTATACATATTATACAACACTTTTCAGGTGGGATAGATTTATCAGTTTCTCTAATATGTAAAAAGCTCAAGACAGTATTTTACAGTGTTATATGTCAAGGACACACTATGTGTTTTAA
Organism: Neotragus moschatus; assembly: GCA_006410615.1. Taxonomy (NCBI): domain Eukaryota; kingdom Metazoa; phylum Chordata; class Mammalia; order Artiodactyla; family Bovidae; genus Neotragus; species Neotragus moschatus. Next base: position 118,499 of record SJYA01001720.1, read on the forward strand.
TTATGAAGACAGAATAAATTAGGCTCATTTTAAAACTATTTTTGCTAATCTTACAGGAAACTTCGATTTCTATTTATGAAAAAAATTCTTGCCCCAAGTCAGAAATTCATTGACTCACTCAAACAGCATTTTCTAATGCAAAGCACAATTCAGGTTGAAAAATTTTACAACTACATTTAAAGAATATTTTATAGGAAGAGAATATGATCATTGCAGTAATACATGAATTTAGACATTGAATTTTTAAATATTCTGAGATATTTACTACTTTCAAATAATCAAATTTCACGATGATGGAACTTTAAGTGACTTTATTTTTCAGCCAGCAGTTAAGTCATCAGTAAGCCACTGAAAAGTAAAATTAGCCTTCTAGTTTCAGAATTCAAGTTATGGAGTTTGGAAAGTGGAAATTGAAAGTGTTAGTCACTCAGTTCTGTCATACTCTTTGGCCCCAATGGACTGTGTCCACCAGGCTCCTCTGTCCATGGAATTCTCCAGGCAAGAATATAGGAATGGGTTCCAGTCCCTTATCCAGGGAATCTTCTTGACCCAGAGATTGAACCTAGGTCTCCAGCATTGCAGGCAGATTCTTTACTGTTTGAGCTACCTTGGAAGCCCCCTTACAAATTTTCGCCTGAATCCTCAGCTTACATAAAAAATCCAAATTATTAAATGTAAAGCAAAAGACAAAGATAAATTTTATGGGAGGCTAGGGAAATGAGATTTTCACATGAACCCTGGAACATTTGCAAGCAGATCCAATAATATTTGAAGGGATTATTAGCACTTATATATTGATTCTTTTTTTGCTCTAATTATCCCCAATTGTGTCTTATTACTTATATTCCTGTTACAGAAATTTGATTTTGTAACTGGCAATTGCAATGTGAATAATGTGAACAAAATTAGTGGGGATTTTGAGAAACAAACCTATAACTTGAACATTTGTTATTGGAAACATTTTCTTACTTAAAACCCCAAATCAAATGTTGTACAGAAATCTTTTGACTCTAAAAATAATCTCATGTCATGATTTCACCAGTCACCTCTATATGAACACATCTGAGTTTAATAAGTAGTCTAATCTCCCTTCAGAAGACATATCTAGTTTGTTCACAAGGATGCATTTGGGACCTAATAATACTTTTTNGAACAAATAAACTTTTAAAAAATTTTTACCAGTTGTCTGAACTTGGCAATGCTAAGTGGTAAATTTTTCAAAGACAAAATTGAAGTAAGCAAAAGTTAGTTAATATTCTTTCATACATATTATACAACACTTTTCAGGTGGGATAGATTTATCAGTTTCTCTAATATGTAAAAAGCTCAAGACAGTATTTTACAGTGTTATATGTCAAGGACACACTATGTGTTTTAATTATGAAGACAGAATAAATTAGGCTCATTTTAAAACTATTTTTGCTAATCTTACAGGAAACTTCCATTTCTATTTATGAAAAAAATTCTTGCCCCAAGTCAGAAATTCATTGACTCACTCAAACAGCATTTTCTAATGCAAAGCACAATTCAGGTTGAAAAATTTTACAACTACATTTAAAGAATATTTTATAGGAAGAGAATATGATCATTGCAGTAATACATGAATTTAGACATTGAATTTTTAAATATTCTGAGATATTTACTACTTTCAAATAATCAAATTTCACGATGATGGAACTTTAAGTGACTTTATTTTTCAGCCAGCAGTTAAGTCATCAGTAAGCCACTGAAAAGTAAAATTAGCCTTCTAGTTTCAGAATTCAAGTTATGGAGTTTGGAAAGTGGAAATTGAAAGTGTTAGTCACTCAGTTCTGTCATACTCTTTGGCCCCAATGGACTGTGTCCACCAGGCTCCTCTGTCCATGGAATTCTCCAGGCAAGAATATAGGAATGGGTTCCAGTCCCTTATCCAGGGAATCTTCTTGACCCAGAGATTGAACCTAGGTCTCCAGCATTGCAGGCAGATTCTTTACTGTTTGAGCTACCTTGGAAGCCCCCTTACAAATTTTCGCCTGAATCCTCAGCTTACATAAAAAATCCAAATTATTAAATGTAAAGCAAAAGACAAAGATAAATTTTATGGGAGGCTAGGGAAATGAGATTTTCACATGAACCCTGGAACATTTGCAAGCAGATCTAATAATATTTGAAGGGATTATTAGCACTTATATATTGATTCTTTTTTTGCTCTAATTATCCCCAATTGTGTCTTATTACTTATATTCCTGTTACAGAAATTTGATTTTGTAACTGGCAATTGCAATGTGAATAATGTGAACAAAATTAGTGGGGATTTTGAGAAACAAACCTATAACTTGAACATTTGTTATTGGAAACATTTTCTTACTTAAAACCCCAAATCAAATGTTGTACAGAAATCTTTTGACTCTAAAAATAATCTCATGTCATGATTTCACCAGTCACCTCTATATGAACACATCTGAGTTTAATAAGTAGTCTAATCTCCCTTCAGAAGACATATCTAGTTTGTTCACAAGGATGCATTTGGGACCTAATAATACTTTTTTCATAAGAATAATGTGAAATAAATAATATATGTACTAAGAAACAAATAGATCAGTAATAACAAATTAAAAGATTTGAAGAAGAGTACTATTTCTTCAGTTATTGGAGAGTAAAAAAAATATCAATAATGTGGTTTTCAATTCATTATTATGGGTTTGCATTCCTCTAATGCATGCTATTTCTTTTTCACAGTTAAACTACCCAGCGATGAATAAACAGACTAGTGAATTCTCATGCTCCAAGTAATTTAGTAAATTAAACTGAGTGCAAGGCCTTTACTAATAAGTTGCAGTTGTCATAGGATACAGTTAAAACATGGAGTATGTATATATATATACACACACACACACTGATGCCCTGTATTCCATATTTATTTCTTAATAAAGAAATTCANGGGGATAGGAAAAAATTGAAATACATTTGTATTGAACATAAACTCCCACAAAAACACCATTTTCCATAGGAAAGCAATAAATGACCAGTAGAAACAAATATAATACCTAATCAGTTAATACAGGCAAAATGGGTGCATGATAATGTCCTTTCCTTAGGGAAAGACCTCGCCCAAGGAAAGAACACTCATATGTATGCCCAACCACTTTGCCTCAAAACTGAACAACTTTTAATAGGCGTCCTAGTTTCAGAGATCTCCATAGCAACAGTTAAGACCTTTGTTGCAACTGCATCATAATTTGACTTGGAGGTACTGCTCTCAGATCAGTCCCCAATTATATTTTTTCATACAAATTTGAGTATTTCCTGTTTACTTAGTAAATCTAAAGCATATTGTTACAATTATTTTTCTAGATAATCAATGTCTTTCTGGCAATTTAGCTCACTTTTATTGTTCTTTTCACATTATTCTGTCTTCTTTTTTAAAAAAGAGGCAATATTCCTTTATCTTCTATTTGTTTTCAGTGGGCGCTTGAGATTTCTTTATTTAATATATTTTCTGTCATGAATTAGATATGCAGAATAATTTTAAATCTTAATCTTCATGATAAAAAGTATTTTGTGCATGAAATTATACGGGAGACCTACAGAATGGGAAAATATCTACAAATCATTTATCAAATAAGTGTTTAATATGAAAATATACAAAGAACTTCTATAAATAAACTGCAAACATAACCTGATTTAAAAATGGGCAAATAAATACACAATTCTCCAAAGACGAACAAATAGATAACAAGCACAGAAAAACATGTTGAGTATCACTAATAATGGTGAAAATGCAAATCAAAACCACAATTATATATCACATCACACCTGTAAGGATGGCCACTATCAAAAAAATACATTTATAAATAATGGGTGCTGGCGGGGATGGCAAGAAATTCGAACTCTTGTGCACTATTAATGAAAATGTAAAATGGTGCAGACATTATGCAAAACTACATGTTGATTTCCCAAAAAATTAAAATTATCATATGGTCCGGCATATTTTTCAGCCTTATAAAGGGAAGATAATTCTGGTATAAGTGACAACATGGATAAGCCCTGAGGACAGTATGGTAAATAATATGAGTCAGTTACAAAGACACAATTATTTTTAAAGTCTGAGTACATTTACACTAATAGAGTTGTTAATTAGTAGTTGTATGTGAAACTAAAGTAGATTCTAGGAATCTTAAAAAAAATAAAAGCCCCACAGAGTGCTTGAATCATGCAGGATGCTGAGTAATTGTTTGCTATGCAGGGACTCTCTGGCTTCTGTATTATAAATGCCAAGATACAATTTCTGTGTCAACTCAACCATCCCCACAGGTTTCCCATAAGCCCTCTTGCTGGATATACTACCCAGCTGAAAACCTCTTCTCTCTCATTTTGTTCATCATAATCTACTAAGAGTGTATGTCCATTGTCTGACTTCAAAAAACTGAAAAAAAAAAAAAATCTGAAAAGAGATAGTTCTCACTCTGGATTTTATATCTCCATGACCTCTCATTAACACCTAAACCATGGCTGAATTTCAATAAATATGCTGTTGTTTAGTTTTTAAGTTGTGTCTGACTGTTTTGGGACCCCATGGGTTGTAGCCCACAAGGCTCCTCTGTCCATGGGACTTTCCAGGCAAAAATATTGGATGAAGGGTTCCATTTCCTTCTACAGGGGATCTTCCAGACGTAGGTATCAAACCCACAGCTCTTGCATGAGCGGGTAGATTCTTTACTATTGAGCCACCTGGGAAGCACTAACCTATAGTTGAAGCTCAGTGAATGTGGACTGAATGATAATAATTGAAAGAAATGAATTGCACAAGTACCTTCCAGAGTCATCTAAAAGAACAGCTACCAGTTAACAATAATGATCTCAGGATTCTTCAGGTTCACATTGTATGGATTTACATTCAGAATCTGTGGCAAAGTTAAACCTTCTATTCAAATTTGTCAAATTTTACATCTAGTTGCTTTCTCTTTTCCCATTAAGACATTACTGAGTTTCCATTTTGTTTCTTGATTTTCAAGTTAAGGAAATAAATTTACAGAAAAGTTTAATTTGCTTTATTAGATTCCCTTTTATAAACTTTTAAAAATAATGCCAGTAATGCCAGGATAGATTTTCTCCTTCATCACCAAAGACTAAATAAAAAACATGTTTTTATAATGATCACATTTAATATATTCTTTGTATGATACACAATTTAAAATTTCTATTAGAAAAGCCTTGTATACATAGGAAAATCTCATTATATTTCCTTAGTTGTAATTACAAAAAGCATCCAGTCATGAAAATATTTCAGTGACATCAAAGCATAATGCAGGAAACTGTATGTATGAAAACTGTTTTAATAAATTCTTTAATGTGCCAAAATGATAGAGAAAATATGGAACCTCCTATTCAAATTTGTCAGATAAAATTTATTGCTGCAATTTTTAATTTGAATTTATTTTAAAAGTTTGCACAGTGAGGTCTCTGCTTTATTTCTTTATATTGAGTAAATGACACTTTATCCATAGTCTATGTTCAGTAAGTTGCCAAATAAAATGTATTATTATAGATATGAAAGCATAAATGGCCCTATATTGCAGTGAATTTTCTCCTGATACCTGATAAAGAAATAACTTATCTAACTGAGAAACATTCTGCCACGTGGTCTCAGATTTAAATATGTATGCCAAACATTGAAACAAGGTTGTTCTAGAGGTTAATAAAATGTCTTCTAAAGATAGTTACAGAATTTTTTCCATCTCTATAACCTAGGTTATTAAAGTTGTAAGTAAATAAAGGTTTCACGAAGGCACTTCTAGTATTATGTATCATCCTGGAAGTTAGGATCAGTTAAGGTTTCATTGTGCCACTGCCTGAATTCTGTAGCTGGGTTATCAGTGGCAGGATGGGACTTCTCATCTCTCCTGGGTATAGCTGACTCCAGTTGATTCTGGTAGATGTAGATATAGCATATCTCTTTTATACTGTCTTTGTCTGTCATTGCTGCTCTCTTATCTAGTTTAATTTCCTATTTTTGTATTTGTGTGTCACAGTGATTTTATCTCCAAGGGAAAAAATTTTAAATGTAATAAGGTTATGTTCACTATCTAGGTGAGGTTATAATGGCCACTCTGATGGAAATTTGAACAGTTTCAGCATTTACCAATGTACTGTCAGGCTGATTACAAGTTTATATCACTTGTAAAAATCAAAAGTATTTTTTACCCATGGGGAAGTATAGGCAACTACAGATTTATCTTAATGTGTATGATGTTTACATACCAATGCTTAGAATAGAAATAACTTGCAAAACATCAAAATGTTTTATATTCTCACATTTTAGAAAGACATACATGTTTTTATTTCCTTAATATAATTTTGAACTGAGTTGAGATATAGAAATCTGTGACTCTTTTCTTTTCTCTTATATCTCCTCCCTTTTGAACCTCCTTTCCATCTCCCTTTCTACCCACCCCTCTAGATTGGTTCAGAGCCCCTGTTTGAGTTTTCTGAACCATACAGCAAATTCCCATTGGCTATCTATTTTACACATCTTACCTGGAAAATTCCAAGGATGGAGGAGCCTGGTAGACTACAGTGCATGGGGTCGCAAAGAGTTGGACACGACTGAGCGACTTCACTCAATGTAAGTTTCTGTGTTACTCTCTTCATACATCTCACCCTCTCCTCCCCTCTCTCCATGTCAATAAATCTATTCTCTATGTCTGTTACTCCATTGCTGTCCTGCAAATAAATTCTTCAGTACCATATTTTATATTCCATATATGCACGTTAGTATATGATATTTATCTTTCTCTTTCTGACTTATTTCATTCTGTATAATAGGCTCTAGGTTCATCCATCTCATTAGAGCTGACACAAATGCATTTCTTCTTATGCCTGAATAATATTCCATTGTGTATATATACCACAACTTCTCTATCCATTCACCTGTCAAAGGACATCTAGGTTGCTTCCATGTTGTAGCTACTGTAAACAGTGCTGTGATGAACAATGGGATACATGTGTCTTTTTCAATTTTGGTTTCCTCAGAGTATATGCCTAGAAGTGGGATTGCTGGGTCATATGGTGCTTTTATTCCTAGTTTTTAAAGGAATCTCTATACTGTCTTCCATAGTGGCTGTATCAATTACATTCCCAGGAACAGTACAAGAGCATTTGTGATTATTTTCTGAACTAATATTTTAAATGACATTTACTCATTTTCTCTTCCTCAATAAATTATTTAATACAATGTTTCAAAAATAAAATTTATATTTACTTCATAGGAAAAATTTAAAAAAATATGGTTTTAGGAGGGATCATTAGCTTTAAATAGAATACACTATTGTATTTAAAATAGAAAAACTAAATATTGGTTAAATTATAAAGTATGTTTGAAACAATGATATAAATTAATATTTAAACAGTTACTATAAATTTTGAGATTAATAA
>SJYA01001720.1:131264-166809 GCA_006410615.1 Neotragus moschatus
TGGACTGCAAGGAGATCCAACCAGTCCATCCTAAAGGAAATCAGTCCTAGATGTTCATTGGAAGGACTGATGTTGTAGCTGAAACTCCAATACTTTGGCCACTCGATGTGAAGAACTAACTCATTGGAAAAGACCCTGATGCTGGGAAAGATTGAATGCAGGAGGAGAAGGGGACGGCAGAGGATGAGATGGTTGGATGGCATCACTGACTTGCAGGACATGAATTTGAACAAGCTCCAGGAGTTGGTGATGGACAAGGAAGCCTGGAGTGCTGCAGTCCATGGGGTTGCAAAGAGTCGGGCATGACTGAGCGATTGAACTGAACTGAATTTAGACAGAAAAATCTTTAGAGTTCAGATTAAAAATATTTATTGAGTTTCTACTAGTGATTCAATTATCCTCTGGACTCTCAAAGAACAAAATTGATGGATTGCCTTTCTCTTAAGGAGGTCATTCAATGGACAAACAAATACAACGCAGTTTCAAAATATTATGTGAAGCAAGATGATAAAAACACAAACAAAGGAGATAAAAAATAGACACCACATTTATGGTAGTATTGTCCTTAATATATAATGCATATAGTACAATTTAGTTGTTCACTTGCTAGGTTGAAGAAGTTGAAATGCAAGCCAAAAGACTTCTCATTGCATCATTAGTACGGATTTACTTGTTGCCATGACATGCATGCATGATGCTCAGTTGTTTTAGTACTGGAGTGGGTTGTCATGCCCTTCTCCAGAGGATCTTCTTGACCCAGGGATCTTACCCACATCTCCTCCAACTCCTGCACTGCAGGCAAATTCTTTACCACTGAGCTACTAGGAAAGCCCAGGACAAGGAAGCTCAGCTAGAAGTGGAAGGATATGCACAGGAATATTAGCTGTTTCAAATGAAAATTCAACAGATGTCTAGCAAAGTCCTTTCCTTTTGTTATTCCACTATATATCATTTTGTTACTCAAAAACATTTCCAGGGTGATTGGAATCTAATCATGCAATGTCATGGTAGCTGCCATGACCTTCCCTGTGGGCAGCAGTTGGGAAAGGGTTATTTTTGTAATATTTCTCATACAGATCTTCCAAACTCTAGTTAAAAATTTGTGCATATTAAATCCAAATACTCAACACAATGTATAGAAAGTAATACTTTCTGAATTATTTCATAACTGTTACACAGTCTGTCAATCTTTTCTTCCACTTTGTCAGTCCTCATGACACACTTTCTCTCCATTAAACAATCTAATAATGAATATCTGTTAAGTGTAACAAGTAAAGTGTATATATGGCACTATTATTGGTTTTTGTATTTACAAAAAATCAACTAGATATGGCGAGAGAGGTGGGAGGCAGGGTTCAGGGTTGGGAACTCATGTACACCCGTCGCGGATTCATGTCAATGTATGGCAAAACCAAAACAGTATTGTAAAGTAAAATACAAATAAATAAATAAAATAAAGAATCCATTACAAAAAAGAAAGAAAGAAAGAAAGGAATATACACCAGAATTACAGTTTAAAACAGTGATATATGNCTCATGTACACCCGTCGCGGATTCATGTCAATGTATGGCAAAACCAAAACAGTATTGTAAAGTAAAATACAAATAAATAAATAAAATAAAGAATCCATTACAAAAAAGAAAGAAAGAAAGAAAGGAATATACACCAGAATTACAGTTTAAAACAGTGATATATGACTGCAACATACATTGTTTGGGGGTACACTGCTTAAAATTATCCCACAATATTTTATTCTTTATTCATCTTTATAAAGCCATTTTTTTTTTTACTGGATTCTCATACTATCACTTTACAAAATATTACCCTTTGCTTAACCTTTCCAAACCAGCATCTTTTGTTTGTATACATAAGAAAATCTCCTGGCATTGCTGGTTTCCACTTTAAAAACTGAATATTGAATTTGCATTTTTTATTGTGGGTATCCTATAGCTTATATTTCCCTGAAATAAATTCTATGGATTATTTTTTGCTGCTAGAAAGAATGCTGTGATTTGCCTTGACTGGCAGTGATTTTTACAGTCAAACACCTGCATAGGAAACACCTGCAGTTACCTGCCTTTGAGAAGTAATAGACTTTTAAGCAGAAACTCTAGGGGTAAGCAGGAGGATTTCCAAACTGCAGATGTAATCAAAAGGGAAAAAGACTTTTAAAAAACATAAAATCTATTATATCTTTATTTCTTTACCCAGGTATAGGCTGTGGGTTGTTTTGTAAAATACCAGCAATAAAGCTGCAAATAAGCAAATGTAATAACACAGTCAGTGTGATGATCTTGAAAAATGTTTAGGAATTATTAATAGAAATTTTGTCTTGACAAACGCATACTATGGAAAATTCCATGGTTATCAATCATATCTAGATCCTTGGACTTTTTACACATTCACATTTAAATCCAAATTTGAAACTAGGAAAACCAATGTAAATTTTAAATTGTTTAATAAAACTGTTAACATGACCTAAGGCAAAACTTTTCAAAGCCAGCACATATAATACATTAAAAATAACTCAATAAGATTGGGGAAAGGAAAGTTAATTTTAGGGTACAAAAAGGAACGTTGTAGACTTCAAAACACAGATGAAATATAATCTCTATTATATCCTGGCTAAATACTAATTTTGTGATAATGAAAGAATATCACTAGTGATATTGAGTTCATGTGTCACAACAATGAAAGTATTACTAAGTTTAATATACTTAGCATATATTTAATCAGGTTGAAGAAAATGGAACTCTTTCCTCTAAATACAATAGACTAAAGCAAATAGCATATATAGTGAAAATAACCCTTCAACAAGATTTACTCCAGGGAAGCCTTCCTTCTGTAGGCAGATTATCCTAGTATCTGGCTTGTAGCCTTGAAATATAATTTACAGATCAGCCTTTTAATTGGATATGATTTTTTTAAAGTGTGTTACACAGAGCATTTCTTAAAATAATTCATTCTTCTTTAAAAATAGAACCACAAAATGAACTCTTGCTCTGAGCATATGATCAAAATTCTAATAACCAATATGAGAATTAACCCTTACAAATTTTATAATGAAATACAGGATACGTCATCATCAACATGTAATAAAATTCTGATATGTTTTTGAATAAACTCACAGTGACAAGAGGATAAACACACTTCTCTATATTCTAAAATATTTAAAGGCCTTTTGTCTAATCTATGTTTTAGCACATCCTTAGATTACTAAGGCTGGGAAACATGTAACCCAGTTACATGTTTAACTGAGAAATAGGTTTGAGAGTGATGGTGCATGCATGCTAGTATACATGAAGAAATATACTGAATTAGAAATCAATTGTGTATCATCTATTTGGTTAACAGGCAGATTTATATAATCATCATACATCAGTCAATAATACTATTTGTATATTGAAATAAGCTATAATATACTATAACTTGTATATAATACTTTATATACAAATATTTGTATACAAAGTATATAATACATTTTTTATTGTATACTTTGTATACAATACTTTGGCCACCTGATGCAAATAACTGACTCCTTGGAAAAGACCTTGATGCTGGGAAAAATTGAAGGCTGGAGAAGAAGAGGACAACAAAGGATGAGATTGTTGGATGACATCACTGACTTGATGGATATAGCCCTGCATGCTGCAGTCCATGGGGTCACAAAGAGTCAGACATGATTGAGTGAACTGAACTGAACTGAATTGATAATATATTATACATACTATTATATATACTGTGAAATCAAATTTTACACTGTAATATACTGTACACCATAGCATATATTATACAAAGGTGGCACTAATGGTAAAGAAGCCACCTGCCAATACAGGTGACATAAGAGATGGGTTCAATCCCTGTGTTGAGAAGATTCTCTGGAGGGAGGAATAGCAGTCTACTCCAGTGTTCTTGCCTGGAGAATCACAGGGACAGTGGAGCCTGGCAGGGTATAGTCCACAGGGTTGCAAATAGTTGGACATGACTAAAGCAAGTTAGCGTGCACACACACACACACGTACTACATACTATATATATAGTATGCATGTAGCATATACTATAAAGTATGCTATATACACCATTACTATATATCTTGGTGCATACACCAGTGGCATGAGTACTACTTGGGAGCATTTAGAAATGCAGAATCTCAGCTTAATTTCAGATCTACTGAAGTATAATCTGCACTTTTAACAAAGACTTTTGTTGATTCATATGCATACTAAACTTTGAGTATCAGAAGCAGACATTCTGCAAAATATTCTTGAGCCAGCAAGGTATACTTTATTTCTCAAAAGCAAATATATAATGCCTTTTCACAGTAGTGTTCTAGGTGAGGGAGGCTGATATAAAAACTATGCATGGGCATTTTTATTACACAGGCAATCCTTGCAATGCACTTATCAAAATAAAACTAGTTTCTGGTTGTTGTGGGGNAAAAAAGAAAGAAAGAAAGAAAGGAATATACACCAGAATTACAGTTTAAAACAGTGATATATGACTGCAACATACATTGTTTGGGGGTACACTGCTTAAAATTATCCCACAATATTTTATTCTTTATTCATCTTTATAAAGCCATTTTTTTTTTTACTGGATTCTCATACTATCACTTTACAAAATATTACCCTTTGCTTAACCTTTCCAAACCAGCATCTTTTGTTTGTATACATAAGAAAATCTCCTGGCATTGCTGGTTTCCACTTTAAAAACTGAATATTGAATTTGCATTTTTTATTGTGGGTATCCTATAGCTTATATTTCCCTGAAATAAATTCTATGGATTATTTTTTGCTGCTAGAAAGAATGCTGTGATTTGCCTTGACTGGCAGTGATTTTTACAGTCAAACACCTGCATAGGAAACACCTACAGTTACCTGCCTTTGGGAAGTAATAGACTTTTAAGCAGAAACTCTAGGCGTAAGCAGGAGGATTTCCAAACTGCAGATGTAATCAAAAGGGAAAAAGACTTTTAAAAAACATAAAATCTATTATATCTTTATTTCTTTACCCAGGTATAGGCTGTGGGTTGTTTTGTAAAATACCAGCAATAAAGCTGCAAATAAGCAAATGTAATAACACAGTCAGTGTGATGATCTTGAAAAATGTTTAGGAATTATTAATAGAAATTTTGTCTTGACAAACGCATACTATGGAAAATTCCATGGTTATCAATCATATCTAGATCCTTGGACTTTTTACACATTCACATTTAAATCCAAATTTGAAACTAGGAAAACCAATGTAAATTTTAAATTGTTTAATAAAACTGTTAACATGACCTAAGGCAAAACTTTTCAAAGCCAGCACATATAATACATTAAAAATAACTCAATAAGATTGGGGAAAGGAAAGTTAATTTTAGGGTACAAAAAGGAACGTTGTAGACTTCAAAACACAGATGAAATATAATCTCTATTATATCCTGGCTAAATACTAATTTTGTGATAATGAAAGAATATCACTAGTGATATTGAGTTCATGTGTCACAACAATGAAAGTATTACTAAGTTTAATATACTTAGCATATATTTAATCAGGTTGAAGAAAATGGAACTCTTTCCTCTAAATACAATAGACTAAAGCAAATAGCATATATAGTGAAAATAACCCTTCAACAAGATTTACTCCAGGGAAGCCTTCCTTCTGTAGGCAGATTATCCTAGTATCTGGCTTGTAGCCTTGAAATATAATTTATAGATCAGCCTTTTAATTGGATATGATTTTTTAAAAGTGTGTTACACAGAGCATTTCTTAAAATAATTCATTCTTCTTTAAAAATAGAACCACAAAATGAACTCTTGCTCTGAGCATATGATCAAAATTCTAATAACCAATATGAGAATTAACCCTTACAAATTTTATAATGAAATACAGGATACGTCATCATCAACATGTAATAAAATTCTGATATGTTTTTGAATAAACTCACAGTGACAAGAGGATAAACACACTTCTCTATATTCTAAAATATTTAAAGGCCTTTTGTCTAATCTATGTTTTAGCACGTCCTTAGATTACTAAGGCTGGGAAACATGTAACCCAGTTACATGTTTAATTGAGAAATAGGTTTGAGAGTGATGGTGCATGCATGCTAGTATACATGAAGAAATATACTGAATTAGAAATCAATTGTGTATCATCTATTTGGTTAACAGGCAGATTTATATAATCATCATACATCAGTCAATAATACTATTTGTATATTGAAATAAGCTATAATATACTATAACTTGTATATAATACTTTATATACAAATATTTGTATACAAAGTATATAATACATTTTTTATTGTATACTTTGTATACAATACTTTGGCCACCTGATGCAAATAACTGACTCCTTGGAAAAGACCTTGATGCTGGGAAAAATTGAAGGCTGGAGAAGAAGAGGACAACAAAGGATGAGATAGTTGGATGACATCACTGACTTGATGGATATGAGTTTGAGTAAACTTTGGGGGTTGGTGATGGACAGGGAAGCCTGGCATGCTGCAGTCCATGGGGTCACAAAGAGTCAGACATGATTGAGTGAACTGAACTGAACTGAATTGATAGTATATTATACATAGTATTATATATACTGTGAAATCAAATTTTACACTGTAATATACTGTACACCATAGCATATATTATACAAAGGTGGCACTAATGGTAAATAAGCCACCTGCCAATACAGGTGACATAAGAGATGGGTTCAATCCCTGTGTTGAGAAGATTCTCTGGAGGGAGGAATAGCAGTCTACTCCAGTGTTCTTGCCTGGAGAATCACAGGGACAGTGGAGCCTGGCAGGGTATAGTCCACAGGGTTGCAAATAGTTGGACATGACTAAAGCAAGGTAGCGTGCACACACACACACGTACTACATACTATATATATAGTATGCATGTAGCATATACTATAAAGTATGCTATATACACCATTACTATATATCTTGGTGCATACACCAGTGGCATGAGTACTACTTGGGAGCATTTAGAAATGCAGAATCTCAGCTTAATTTCAGATCTACTGAAGTATAATCTGCACTTTTAACAAAGACTTTTGGTGATTCATATGCATACTAAACTTTGAGTATCAGAAGCATACATTCTGCAAAAAAATCTTGAGCCAGCAAGGTATACTTTATTTCTCAAAAGCAAATATATAATGCCTTTTCACAGTAGTGTTCTAGGTGAGGGAGGCTGATATAAAAACTATGCATGGGCATTTTTATTACACAGGCAATCCTTGCAATGCACTTATCAAAATAAAACTAGTTTCTGGTTGTTGTGGGGATTATTTATGCATATAGAGGAAAAATGAGAAATTTTGATTGCATTCTTATTGTTATTAGCTTTGAGCTGTGGAAAATGTAACACATGACTAAATTTTAATTGAGTAATAGGTTTGAGAGTGATGGTGCATGCATGCTAAGTCACTTCACTCATGTCCAACTCTTTGCGACCCCATTGACCGTAGCCCATCAGGCTCCTCTGTCCATGTGACTATCCAGGCAAGAATACTGGAGTGGGTTGCTATTTCCTACTCCAGAGAGTAATGGACTCCTAGTTAAAAACATATGTATTTCACCTTTATTTAGAATAGCAAAATGCAGACAGCCTGTAATTGAAATGAAAACAGAAGACAAGCTTTAAGTCACTTACTCTCCAAACAAGAGACCAGTCATAGTGACTTTAGATTTTTTGCATAACTTTATAATTGCTAGCCACTCTAATTTTATTTGAGTTAGTGTGATATACTTGAATGATTTTAAATTGACTATATCAGGGACTAGCAAACCACGGCCCTCAGGCTAATTTCACCAGCTGCCATTTTTATTATATAAGGTTTTGCTGATCTTATATGTGTTGTCTATGGCTCCTTTTGAATTACAAAAGCAAAACTGAGTAGTTGAAATAGAGACTGTATGATCTGTGACGGCTAAAATATATACTTCCTTTACAGAAAAAAAAAAATGTTGACCTACATGAGAAATTCAAATTATCTTCATTTGTTTGAGAACATTTCCTTTTCACTGTTTCAGTATTTAAATATCTTTCCTAAATATCTGTCTTAGGTTACCATCATAAACTTCTGATGGAACTCTATAAATGAATGATGCTTAAGGACAAAGGATCTTGGAGGTACATCACTGTGTCCCTAAAAATACTGTTGTGTATATGACATTTAAAGGATCACAAGCAAACATGTTGTTCTTCAGTTGCTAAGTTCTGTCCAACTCTTAGCAACCCCATGGACTGAAACATGCCAGGCTTCCCTAACTCTGAGAGTGTTCTCAAGTCCATGTTCATTAAGTCAATTGATGCTATCTAACCAGCTCATACTCTGCGACCTTCTTTTTCTTTTGCCTTCAATCTTTCCCAGCATCAGATTGTTTTTCAATGAGTCAACATTTTGCAGAGTACTGGAGCTTCAGCTTTAGCATAAGTTCTTCCAATGAATATTCAGGATTGATTTCCTTTAGTATTGACTGATTTGATTTCCTTGCTGTCCAAGGGAATCTCAAGAGTCTTTTATAGAACCGCAGTTAAAAGCACTAATTCTTTGGCCTTCAGCCTTCTTTCAGATCTGTACATAACTACAGGAAAAATCATAATTTGACCATCCAGATCTTTGTCAGCAAAATGGTATTCCTACTTTTTAATATGCTGTCTAAGTTTGTCAGACAAAGTTCAATGCTGTAAAGAGCAATATTGCATAGGAACCTGGAATGTTAGGTCCATGAATCAAGGCAAATTGGAAGAGGTCAAACAGGAGATGGCAAGAGTGAATGTCAACATTCTAGGAATCAATGAACTAAGATAGACTGGAATAGGTGAATTTAACTCAGATGATCATTATATCTATTACTGNATGCTGTAAAGAGCAATATTGCATAGGAACCTGGAATGTTAGGTCCATGAATCAAGGCAAATTGGAAGAGGTCAAACAGGAGATGGCAAGAGTGAATGTCAACATTCTAGGAATCAATGAACTAAGATAGACTGGAATAGGTGAATTTAACTCAGATGATCATTATATCTATTACTGTGGTCAGGAATCCCTTAGAATAAATTGAGTAGCCATCATAGTTGACAAAAGAGTCTGAAATGCAGTACTTGGATGCAATCTCAAAAATGAAAGAATGATCTCTGTTTCCAAGGCAAACCATTCAATATCACAGTAATCCAAGTCTATGCCCTGACCAGTAATGCTGAAGAAGCTGAAATTGGACAGTTCTGTGAAGACCTACAAGACCTGCTAGAACTAACACCCAAAAAAGATGTCCTTTTCATCATAGTGGACTGGAATGCAAAANCAGATGGTGATTGCAGCCATGAAATTAAAAGATGCTTACTCCTCAGAAGGAAAATTATGACCAAATTAGATAGCATATTAAAAAGCAGATATAAAACTTTGTCAACATGGTCCATCTAGTCAAGGCTATGGTTTTTCCACTGGTCATCTATGGCTGTGAGAGTTGGACTATAAAGAAAGCTGAGTGCCAAAGAATTAATGTTTTTGAACTGTGATGTTGGATAAGACTCCTGAGAGTCCCTTGGACTGCAAGGAGATGCAACCAGTCCATCCTAAGGGAGATCAATACTGAGTGTTCATTGGAAGGACTGATGTTGAAGCTGAAACTCCAATAGTTTGGCCACCTAATGTGAAGAGCTGACTCATTTGAAAAGACCCCAATGCTGGGAATGATTGAGGGCAGGAGGAGAAGGGGACGACAGAGGATGAGATGTTTGGATGTCATCACTAACTCATGGAGATGGGTTTGGGTAGACTCCGGAAGTTGGTGATGGACAAGGAAGTCTGGCATGCTGGTTCCTGTGGTTGGAAAGAGTTGGACATGACTGAGCTACTGAAGTGAATGGAACTAGTTTTGTCATAGCTTTTTTTCCAAGGAGCAAGTGTCTTAATATCGTGGGTGCAGTCACCATCTGAAGTAATTTTGGAACCCAAGAAAATAAAATTTGTCACTGTTTCCTATTTCCCCCCATCTATTTGCCATGAAGTGATGGGGCTCTCCTTTTTCACCCTCATCAGAAGATCTTAGTTCTTCACTTTCTCCATTAGAGTGGTATCATCTGCATATCTAAGGTTGTTTCTATTTCTCCTGGCAATCTTGATTCCAGCCTGTGATTCATCTTGCTCTTATTTCACATGATACGCATGATATACTGTGCATAAAATTTAAATAAGCAGGGTGACAATGTAGAGCCTTAGTGTATACTCCTTTCCCAATTTTGAACCAGTCTGTTGTTCCATGTCAGTTTTTAATTGTTGCTTCTTGACCTGCATGCATGTTTCTCAGGAGGCAGGTAAGGTGGTCTGGTATTCCCATCTCTTTCAGAATTTTCCACAGTTTGTTGTGATTCACACAAAGGCTTTCGAGTAGTCAATGAAGGACTTGTTTTTTTTTTTTTTTTTTTTTTTTTTTTTTTTTTTTTTTTTTTTGTGGAATTCCCTTGCTTTTTCTATGATCCAGTGAATTTTGGAAATTTGATCTCTGGTTCCTCTGCCTTTGTATGTCTGGAAGTTCTTGGTTCATGCACTGCTGAAGCCTAGCTTGAAGGATTTTGAGCATTATCATGCTAGCATATGAAATGAGCACAATTTTGTGGTAGTTTGAACTTTCTTTAGCATTATCTTTCTTTGGGATTAGAATGAAAACTGATGTTTCTAGTCCTGTGGCCACTGAGGAGTTTTCCAAATTTGCTGACATATTGAGTGCAGCACTTTAACAGCATCATC
Organism: Neotragus moschatus; assembly: GCA_006410615.1. Lineage (NCBI taxonomy): Eukaryota > Metazoa > Chordata > Mammalia > Artiodactyla > Bovidae > Neotragus > Neotragus moschatus. The sequence continues at coordinate 142,012 of SJYA01001720.1, forward strand.
TTTAGGTTTCATGTGTGTATATATACATATATATGTACATTTGTAACAAATATTTAAGAACACATTTATTATTTTGTCATGCTTGCTGACATGAACATCCTGGTTCCTGTCCTGGACTGATGTCCCAATAGATGTTTCCGTGATTGGGGATAATTGCTATGCTATATAGAAAAGGATAGAAAAGGACTTATTATTATTATTTTTTCCCCGTATTCTGCTGCTGCTGCTGCTAAGTCGCTTCAGTCGTGTGTGACTCTGTGTGACCCCATAGTCGACAGCCCACCAGGCTCCCCCACCCCTGGGATTCTCCAGGCAAGAACACTGAAGTGGATTGCCATTTCCTTCTCCAATGAACTAAAGTGAAAAGTGAAAGTGAAGTCACACAGTCATGTCCCACTCTTGGTGACCCCATGGACTGCAGCCCATCAGCCTCCGTCCATGGGATTTTCTAGGCAAGAGCACTGGAGTGGGTTGTCATTGCCTTCTCCGTCATTGGTGTAAGTAGTTGTTAAAAACAAAGAAAACAGTTCATTTAAAAGGTTGTAGTCTCTTTTATGCATTATCTCTTCATAAAATTAATAAGCAAAAATGAATTTCACTGTTTCATATGCACTTCAATGTAATGCATACTATTCTCAGTTTCTGAGTACAGTTCTCTAAATTAAAAAATATATTTGTTTCTTATATACTCTCAGTGCTGTATGATATCATATATCTTTCCTGATTTATTTCTCCTTAATCTGCATTGCTATATTTAAATTCACCTTTATAATTGAGATTCAATTACCAATGCTTTTATTACAGTTGACCCTTGAACAACATTGATGGGTTTGAACTCCAGGGAACTATGGTAATGGAAAATCATGCAGATTATTAAGGTAATTTATATAATCATATGCTTTCATACCTTGTATTCTTTTTGTTTCATGATTATATGTTCCTTATGTTCCTCTCTTCATTTATTTTGGAATGTTTATAAAATTATTATTTTTTATATATATTTTCTATATATATTGTTTTATGATTATTGTTAAAATTGCAGTGGGAATTCAATTCAGCAAAGTTTTATTATATATAAATGTGTCAAGTATTATAAAATTTGATTTTTCTATAAATATTCACTTAGATTTTTCTATTTATTTATTGTTATTATTGCTCTTCATTTTCCCCTTCATCTTGAAGTTTCACCACTGATCATTTTCATTTTAATCAAGTAATTGTTTTATTATTGCCTAGACTGTATTGGTTTTTGCTTATCATCTCAAGTGTTGTGGGGCTTATGTTGATGATGATGTTTTTATTGTTGGTTTCTTTACTTAATCATTACTTAACCGTAAAGTATATTCTACTCAGTATGGAATTTGATGTTAGTTATAGAAATATATTTGGAGATATAATTTCATTATCTTCTGTATTTCATTTTATTCTATTGCAAAGTAGGCTGCCATTTTCAGTTGAGAAAGTAGTTACAAGAAATAAGTAATTTTTTCTTTTTTACTTTTGACTACTGCCTAGAATGTATTTTAGTCTTTACCATAGTTTTTCCTGCTTAATGCTTAGGCATGCTTTTCTTCTTTTTTTTTTTTTTCCTCTGTTGGATTTCTTAGTGGTTGTTTATAAGTTTTTGTGGTTTCTCCTGGAATATTATCAGCCACTATCTCTTCAGATGTATTTTCTGCCTTATTATTTCTACCATCCTCTGACATGTAAACTACACATGTATTAGCTATTTTACAATGTCTTGCTTGATTTCTTAATATTTTCTATATTTTCTGTCATGTGCCACTTTGGGGATTGTTATCCTGATAATTCTTTTTAAAATTATGAATTTGAAATATGCCACTTCACCAATTAGTTCTTCAATTGTGGGCCATCTGTCATTAAAGCCATTCACTCTGTTGTTAATGCAATCATTTGTATTTTCATTTATGGGCTTCCCTAAATACTCAGTGGTAAAGCATTCACCTGAAATTCAGGAGAGAAGACACAGGGTAAGGAGGATCCCCTGGAGAAGGAAATGGCAACCCACTCCAGTATTCTTGCTAGGGAAATCCCAGGGACAAAGGAGCCTGGTAGGCTACAGTCCATGGAGTCACAAGAGTCAGACACGACTTATCAACTAACTAAACCACCACCACAGTTTTCAGTTATATAATTATTTATCTCTATTATATATTTTAAATTATTTGTTATAATCTCTATTGTGCAGGTTAATTTCTTATCATATTAATTGTAATTAACTTTCACGACTGGCAACACCAATATTTAGAATTATTATGAATTTGTTCTATTTTGCTTTTTCCCTTTTAAAAATTCTTATTTTCCAATAGATTATTTTCTTATAAAAATAGTATTCCAGATCACAGGAAAGAAAAATTCAAAATAATGTAAAATTCTAGATGATCTTAATTTTCACAATTGTTTTTAATTTCAGGAGGCAGCTAGAATTAAGGCAGATATTCTTAATGGACTCAGGTATTAAGATGGTTTGACTCTAGATTCAGTTATTGTCAGGGGTGGTCTGTTTTCAAATCCCTACTACTCATAAGGTATGGCTCCTAAGGTCACTTGTAAAAGCCTGGTATATTCACCTAATTTATCCAAATTAGTGCCACAGATGAAAGCTCTAATCACTTACTCATCCTGTTAGTTAATAATTTTTCTGCTGGGATCTGCAATTGCAGATTGAGAGGAAAAGAAACTTTATATACCAAATTAAGTTGTTGTTGTTTTTTTTTTTTTTTTGACTCCTCTCTCTTTCCAGATACTGGGTCTTATTGCTTTCAATCTCTCTAAATCCTAACAAACAATGTATCTGTGTTATGTTCAACTTTCCAGATTACTCTCTATGAGAATATTGACTTGAAAAAAAATTCCTACTCATTGCCTAATGCAGAATTTCTTAAACTTTAATCTTATTCATAATCTATCATTCAAATTATAACTGTATTGATTACTGGCTTAATGACCTGAGTTTAAATAGTCTTTACTTTTTATATCATTATAAACATTGAGAAAGGGATTTACAATATGGTATAAATTAAAGAATATTTAACTAAAAGTGATTTGTCTCACAATTTTACTTAAATTAAAATTCCTAAAATGAAACACCCTTTGCCCATTTAATATTTCTCCTTTTACAGAAAAGTCTTGCTAGTCATATTCCACTTTGTATTTATCTCATAAGATTATTATTAATTGTGTTTTACGGTTTCCACAAAATGTGAAACATATTACAAATTTAAAAATGAGCATTAATAATATAAAATTAATGTTATTATCACTTTGTAATGCCTTTAAATATAACAAGAAACATTTTTCAAAGGCAGAAGTTTGCTTGTAAACTCTGTTGATTACCTTGTTGGAACCTATGTTCATAGCAGAATGGAAATAAATACAACTTTATTTCCATTTGGGTCATGATTATCTGAGACAATCTTGGTAGATTTCTAGTATCTGTGTCTCTATAGGATGTTTTCTGAGAGACTGTATTCTTGTATTTAAGGGCTTCCCTGGTGGTGCAGAGGTTAAAGCATTTGCCTGCAATGTGGGAGACCTGGGTTTGATCCCTGGGTCGAAAGAGCCCCTGGAGAAGGAAATGGCAACCCACTCCAGTATTCTTGCCTGGAGATTCCCATGGATGGAGGAGCTTGGTGGGCTAGTCCACGGGCCGCAAAGAGTAGAACACGACTGAGAGACTTCACTTTCACTATTAAGTATTATACATTTTTTTTGACATCTCCTGATTGAATCAGAAGGTACATATTGAAAGAGCTTTGGCACTAACAGATAGCATACAGGATTTAAAACGTGTCAGATATCATTATAGAAGCTAGCACATTAGTTATCAAATAAAAATGTTGAACAATGAAATATCTATATTCTATTTGATGTGATAATAAAAGTTCCTACTGTTCTTAGAAAATAATTATTTTCCCTTGCCAAGATAAAATATAACCACTGAAACTAGTTTATGTTCATTTCATAAATCAATGACAATTCACTTCAATGAGCACTTCTGTAAGTCAGCCAATAAGCAATACCAACAATCCATTAAATATACTTCTACAGATAAAGGTCAACTATTCCTAAACACTTCCATTTCTGAAAGTCTGCCAGTCCCTGAACTTCATTCATGCTGCTCCAAGCCCTATAGAAGATCAGCATTTTGATGTGCTCAAAGACTGGAACTTACAAGCACAGCTTTTTCCCTTTATAATAAAAAAATACATTTTGCTTGTTTCAGGTAATAGAGCATCAACAATAAAAGATTTCACTAATATTTTATTTTGTTTTGTTTTGAAGACCATCTTTTGCAAGTTTCTTCTGGAGAAAAAAAGGTGCCCAGAAGTTCTTTCATGTCCCAATAGTCCTTCAGATTTGGTGCCAATGAGTCTTTTCAACAACGTGAACTTTGATNTTTATTTGGTTTCGAGTTTAATTATCTTGTCTCTGTTGAGTTTTTGAGGAAGTTCTTCATAAGAATGGATAATCTGATAAGCCTCATACCTAAGTCAGCAAAAACCCCAATATTTTAATTGTATTTGTTAATTCACACAAAGACGATTGCTTAAACTTTGCCTTGGATTCCTCAACAGAAATTCCAGAGTACTCTCTCACTTGAGAATTCACATCTGGGTCATTTTGCTTACTGTAAATTCTGAGATCAACGATAGTTGAGAAATTAATTCTAATATTGATTCTTGCCTCTGCTTAGCTGGGAAATGGAAACCACTTTTATAAGTATACATGTTAGAACTATAGTGGCTTTCATCCTTCGAGTCATGGTTTCATCTATAAGAAAGCTGAAATATACTATACATAGAGGCAAAATTGTTTTCCTAAATATACTCTCAATAAAAGCTTAGCTTCTTTACTTACCTTAATTTTACTGACAAAGTATTATTACAAATTAAAGATGATGACAATATGGGAGTTTTGTTGCCATGTTAAAAATATCATTTAACAACTTTAGAAAGGAGAGAAAGTAAAAAGTAATAAACAATCTGATCAACTTCCTCTGATCTATGTCCTGAGGTCTACAAATATCCTCTCTTCATTACTCTGTATGATGTCCAAATAAAATAATTCACATTAAACCCAATTTAAACTTACACATTTTAAATTCTGCCTCACTCAGTCTTTTTTTTTTTTTTTATTCTACCAGCCACAAAAATCTCTCTCTTTTTTTTATTTTTTTCTTTCTGTTCTTCTCTAGATCTCTGTAAATGAACCATTCATCCATTAGTTTTTGTTCTAAGGAGAAGGACAGTCTTACTGCACATATTCCATTAGGAGTTCTGGACTAAATGTTGAATCTATATAAGCTGCTTTTAAACCTTGGCCTATAGCCAAGTCAAGGTCAATGACTAAAGATTATCTTAAACTTCAGGAAGACAGATAGAAATTTCCTTCTGAATTAAGGATTTTGTTAATGCTTATTTAATCAAATAGCTCACTTAATTGTTAGTGCCTGAGAGGGAAATGTTGTTAAAAGCAGCTGAGTGCAAAAAGCTAGTACAAGATTTTAAATAGCATAGCTGTTCATAATTCAAATAAATGTTCCTGAAAAGTATGATATGTACTATATAATGCTATTTCAGGAGCCTTTCCATTAAGGGTACATGGAGCAGAGATTTTAACTTGTAAAGGAAATATAGAAGAGGCAATAAATGACTGAAATTTGACTTTAGAGAATTTTTTTTAAAATACTGAGTGAACACCTACACTTAGAAAGGAAGATTCTCTTTAAAATAGATATACAGAAAGAAAGAATGAAATTGGAAATGGCTTTTAAAATGTATGGCTGAACACTTTAAAGGAATAATGGAGATTAAACAAACAAAATCAGAAGAAATTTGTGACTTATTAGACAAAATAACTGGTCTCCAAATAAAGAGACTACAGAGAGGTCTTCCCTTAGCTATCAATTTTGAATTTATTAAGAGGGATCCCTTAGAATATGCAACCTTCTGGGCAAACCAAATCCTCCTATACTCAAGTCCTTTATGTAAAACGGCTTAATTCATCCAGCCCTTCTGTATCTATGGGTTCTGTGTCTTTAGAGGCAACCAACCATGAATACATCTGTGGTTGATTGAATCTGAGGATGTGGAATCCAGATACAGAGAGCTGGCTGAGATAGCCTGTAACAAGCTAAAGATATACAAAGCTAAAGCAGTTAGCTAGCTGTGTTTCCTCTATCTCAGTTAATGAAGGAGATGTTTAATTAAGAAAAAAATATTTGACTCATTTATTTAAAACTTTTGTTGCATTTTCTTCAAAAAGATAACTTATTTTCATTTGGAAGGTAAATGCTCCATGAAGAGAGTAATTCTGAGTCTTTGGCACCTTACAATCTAATTGTTTTGTTCAAAGATAAGTGTGTAAGTTAGACAAAACACAACACACTTATTACTCATAGTTGAAAATTTCCTAAAAGATCCTGTTTCTTAGTGTAGTCACTGGACTTTACTTTTTCTTATACTTAGCCCCCTTGTCTCATTTTAATATGATGATTTTCACAATTTTATCATTATATTAACACTGTTATATACAATTATACTTTTAAAATATTTTAAAGATATATCATAGCTTTTATTACTAAGTCACTAACTTAAGATTACAAATCACAACCTTACTGCATTTTGTGGTTAGGAATTAGCTGTGATATTCAAAGGTTGTACCATCTTAGACACACCATTTCACCTCTCTGTTTCTTAAACTCTTTATTCAAAAACTAACAAAAACAGTAGTTAGTGTTGCGAACCCCAACAACTCATTATAGTCAAAGGATGTCAAAGAACGCCTGGAATCCTTAATCAATCAATCAGTCATTCAGTTCAGTTCAGTCACTCAGTCGTGTCTGATTCTTTGTGACCCCATAAACCGCAGCACACCAGGCCTCCCTGTCCATCACCAACTCCCGGAGTTTACCCAAACTCATGTCCATTTAGCTGGTGAAGGCATCCAACTATCTCATCCTCTGTTGCCCCTTCTTCTCCTGCCTTCAATCTTTCCCAGCATCAGGGTCTTTTCCAGTGAGTCAGCTCTTTGCATCAGGTGGCCAAAGTATTGGAATCAACTTCAACATCAGTCCTTCCAATGAACACCCAGGACCAATCCCCTTTAAGATGGACTGATTGGGTCTTCTTGCAGTCCAAAGGGCTCTCAAGAGTCTTCTCCAACACCACAGTTCAAAATCATCAATTCTTCAGCACTCAGCTTTCTTTATAGTCCAACTCTCACATCCATACATGACTACTGGAAAAACCATAGCCTTGACTAGACAGAATTTGTTGACAAAGTGATGTCTCTGCTTTTTAATATGCTATCTAGATTGCTCATAACTTTCCTTCCAAGGAGTAAGTGTCTTTTAATTTCATGGCTGCAATCACTATCTGCAGTGATTTTGGAGCCCAGAAAAAATAAAGTCTGACAGTGTTTCCCCGTCTATTTGCCATGAAGTGATGGGACTGGATGCCATGATCTTAGTTTTCTGAATGTTGAGCTTTAAGCCAACGTTTTCACTCTGCTTTTTCACTTTCATCAAGAGGCCCTTTAGTTCTTCTTCACTTTCTGCCATAAGGGTGGTTCCATTTGCATATCTGAGGTCATTGAGATTTCTCCCAGCAATCTTGATTCCAGCTTGTGCTTCAGCCAGCCCAGCGTTTTTCATTATGTACTCTGCATATAAGTTAAATAAGCAGGATGACAATATATAGCCTTGAGGTACTCCTTTTCCTATTTGGAACCAGTCATTAATCACTAGCAAAATCATCATCTTTAGCATAATAATTATAAGTATGAACAATTATAGATTTCATTTCATCTAAATTGTGACCCCCGATCTTTCAGCACCAAGGACTGATTTCATGGAAGACAATTTTTCCACCAACCAGAGTCGGACACGACTGAAGCGACTTAGCAGCAGGGTTGTGGAGATGGTTTCAGGATGATTTAAGCACATTATATGTATTGTGCAATTTACTGCTATTATTATTCCATCAGCTCCACCTCAGATCATCTGGCATTAAATCCAAGAGGTCAGAGACACCTGGTATAGGCTATTTACAAATTTTAAAGTTGTTTCCAATCTTATAACTTATTTTCCTCAGTTAACTACTTTACTTTTTATAATAAATTTATTAAGATTTGCCATAACCTATTTTACAAACACCCACACAAACATACACACTTCGAACATTCACACTAGTTGCTGTTGTTGTTCAGTCATTAAGCCACGTCCAACTCTTTCAGACCCCATGGACTGTAGCCCACCAGGATCCTCTGTCCATGGGATTTCCTAGGCAAGCATACTGGAGTGGGTTGCCATTTCCTTCTTCAGGGATCTTCCCAGACCAGCAATCAAACCCTCATCTCCAACACTGGCATTTTTAAAGATGATTTTAAAGTCTAGTTTAAGGCATTTCTTCTTTGATTCTTTAAGGAGTCACTTATGCACTGTAAAAATAAATTTTCTTTTTTATAGGGCAGAGTTTTACATAATACATCAATAAGATATTGTGGAAACTGACCGATGTAATTTATATTTTGGAGCTTTATTATTGCCCAGATTCTGTAACAGTCTTGTGTCTATGTTGAGAGGTAAAATATGAATCTTAATGCCAGAGCAGGGCCCGGTGGTCACTTGAAAAGATGGCAATTGTCTTACATAATATAAGATTTTATATCTGTGAGNATCAGGTGGCCAAAGTATTGGAATCAACTTCAACATCAGTCCTTCCAATGAACACCCAGGACCAATCCCCTTTAAGATGGACTGATTGGGTCTTCTTGCAGTCCAAAGGGCTCTCAAGAGTCTTCTCCAACACCACAGTTCAAAATCATCAATTCTTCAGCACTCAGCTTTCTTTATAGTCCAACTCTCACATCCATACATGACTACTGGAAAAACCATAGCCTTGACTAGACAGAATTTGTTGACAAAGTGATGTCTCTGCTTTTTAATATGCTATCTAGATTGCTCATAACTTTCCTTCCAAGGAGTAAGTGTCTTTTAATTTCATGGCTGCAATCACTATCTGCAGTGATTTTGGAGCCCAGAAAAAATAAAGTCTGACAGTGTTTCCCCGTCTATTTGCCATGAAGTGATGGGACTGGATGCCATGATCTTAGTTTTCTGAATGTTGAGCTTTAAGCCAACGTTTTCACTCTGCTTTTTCACTTTCATCAAGAGGCCCTTTAGTTCTTCTTCACTTTCTGCCATAAGGGTGGTTCCATTTGCATATCTGAGGTCATTGAGATTTCTCCCAGCAATCTTGATTCCAGCTTGTGCTTCAGCCAGCCCAGCGTTTTTCATTATGTACTCTGCATATAAGTTAAATAAGCAGGATGACAATATATAGCCTTGAGGTACTCCTTTTCCTATTTGGAACCAGTCATTAATCACTAGCAAAATCATCATCTTTAGCATAATAATTATAAGTATGAACAATTATAGATTTCATTTCATCTAAATTGTGACCCCCGATCTTTCAGCACCAAGGACTGATTTCATGGAAGACAATTTTTCCACCAACCAGAGTCGGACACGACTGAAGCGACTTAGCAGCAGGGTTGTGGAGATGGTTTCAGGATGATTTAAGCACATTATATGTATTGTGCAATTTACTGCTATTATTATTCCATCAGCTCCACCTCAGATCATCTGGCATTAAATCCAAGAGGTCAGAGACACCTGGTATAGGCTATTTACAAATTTTAAAGTTGTTTCCAATCTTATAACTTATTTTCCTCAGTTAACTACTTTACTTTTTATAATAAATTTATTAAGATTTGCCATAACCTATTTTACAAACACCCACACAAACATACACACTTCGAACATTCACACTAGTTGCTGTTGTTGTTCAGTCATTAAGCCACGTCCAACTCTTTCAGACCCCATGGACTGTAGCCCACCAGGATCCTCTGTCCATGGGATTTCCTAGGCAAGCATACTGGAGTGGGTTGCCATTTCCTTCTTCAGGGATCTTCCCAGACCAGCAATCAAACCCTCATCTCCAACACTGGCATTTTTAAAGATGATTTTAAAGTCTAGTTTAAGGCATTTCTTCTTTGATTCTTTAAGGAGTCACTTATGCACTGTAAAAATAAATTTTCTTTTTTATAGGGCAGAGTTTTACATAATACATCAATAAGATATTGTGGAAACTGACCGATGTAATTTATATTTTGGAGCTTTATTATTGCCCAGATTCTGTAACAGTCTTGTGTCTATGTTGAGAGGTAAAATATGAATCTTAATGCCAGAGCAGGGCCCGGTGGTCACTTGAAAAGATGGCAATTGTCTTACATAATATAAGATTTTATATCTGTGAGAGAGTAAAAGTGTAAGGAAGATATTCTGAGGCTTACAGTTAGTCCACATCTCACTGTGAGTGTAAATGGATTAAAGGAAAAGTAATAAGCAAATGTATTAACACTGAGTTCTCTTAAAATTCTTGTCATTGACATGGAATCTGTGCTATCTTATTATTTCTGTTTCAAAGCTAGAATGAGGTATATACTCATTTGCTCTTTTATAAGTAATATGAATAGATGTATGAAATAATGTGCTTCCAGTGATTCTCAGAAATAAACTTTTATCTAGGTCAAATCATCAGTTTAATAGTAACTGTAAGAAGTCAGTTATCAGTTTTAATTGTGCTTATTCTGATGTCTCATCCATAGCACTCTTACTCCCATTTTTTCCCCTTTATTGTTTTCTCTTCATTTTTTTCTTAAAATCAAAACTCAGTCCTTGTATGAGTTTAAATTATTTTATAGGGTACACTTTATTTTTCTGGGCTCCAAAATCACTGCAGATGGTGATTGCAGCCCTGAAATTAGAAGACACTTACTCCTTGGAAGAAAAGTTATGAGCAACCTAGATAGCATATTCAAAAGCAGAGACATTACTTTGCCGACCACAGTCCGTCTAGTCAAGGCTATTGTTTCTCCTGTGGTCATGTATGGATGTGAGAGTTGGACTGTGAAGAAGGCTGAGCACCAAAGAATTGATGCCTTTGAACTGTGGTGTTGGAGAAGACTCTTGAGAGTCCCTTGGACTGCAATGAGATTCAACCAGTCCATTCGGAAGGAGGTCAACCCTGGGATTTCTTTGGAAGGAATGATGCTAAAGCTGAAACTCCAGTACTTTGGCCACCTCATGCGAAGAGTTGACTCTTTGGAAAATATTTTGATGCTGGGAGGGATTGGGGGCAGGAGAAGAAGGGGACGACCGAGGATGAGATGGCTGGATGGCATCACTGACTCAATGGAGGCGAGTCTGAGTGAACTCTGGGAGTTGGTGATGGACAGGGAGGCCTGGAGTGCTGCGATTCATGGAGTTGCAAAGAGTCGGACACGACTGAGTGACTGAACTGAACTGAAAGGTGTTTTGGGGTATAAGCAGTGTTACAGAACAAAATCTTCTCTGTCCTGAGGGTGGCATCGCAAACTCTGCTCTGCTGCAGTTTCTATTACCAGCCTGAGTGTCTGTCCCTGAGAAACTAGCACTAAGCCAACGGGAAAATCTTAAACTTGCCTCATATGAACTGGCTTTATCTACAAATAGTTGCAACTCAAGCCAGCTGAAAAATATAATTTAGCAGTCTTTGGAATTTAATTTGTAATTTATTAATCTGCACTTCCATCTGACCTGGAGGATATTTTTATTAATTATATTAATAAATAACCTGACAGCACTATTTTACTTCAGCACTGTCTAAGTCAATCTTATTTATGTTGGTATTGCTGCCTTTGGGCTTCCCTTGTAGCTCAGCTGGTAAAGAATCTGCTTATAATGCAGGAGATCCGGGTTTGATCCTTGAGTTGGGAAGATCCCTTGAAGAAGGGAAAGCATATCCACTCCAGTATTCTGGCTTGGAGAATTCCATGGACTGTATAGTCCATTTTGTCTTTTTTTCTTAAAGTAATCTAAACTTTAATTTATATTTGATAAATACAGTGGTCAGACATATAGTCTTTCCTATATAGAACACTATGGTATGGCATCTGTAAAATTTCCCTCTTGGCTATGTAATTTTCCTGTTAGTATGCCATCTTTCAATTTAGTAAAAAATACAAATTTAGGGCTTCTATCGTGTTAACATAGGCTACCAGGTGGTGCTAGTAGGAAAGAACCCTCCTGCCAATGCAGGACCCCTGGGTAGAGAAGATCTCCTGGAGGAGGGCATGGCAAACCACTCCAGTATTCTTGCCTGAAGAATCCCCATGGAGAGGGGAGCCTGTTGGGCTACAGTCAATGCAGTCACAGAAAGTCAGACATGACTTAAGCGACTTGGCACACATCACGTTATTATGGTTTTACATATTAAATTAATAAAAAATATCCAATAGCTTTGAAGTTCACTGTTTTCTTCCACATGTATAAACTAATGTTTACCAAGTACTGGACACATAATTCAGTTCAGTTCAGTCACTCAGTCGTGTCTGACTCTTTGCGACCCCATGAACTGCAGCATGTCAGGCCTCCCTGTCCATCACCAACACATGGAGTACACCCAAACCCATGTCAGTTGAGTCGGTGATGCCATCCAACCATCTCATCCTCTGTCATCCCTTTCTCCTCCTGACCTCAATCATTCCCAGCATCACGGTCTTTTCCAGTGAGTCAGCTCTTTGCATCAGGTGGCCAAAGTATTGGAGTCTCAGTTTTAGCATCATTTCTTCCAAAGAAATCCCAGGGCTGATCTCCTTCAGAATGGACTGGTTGGATCTCCTTTCAGTCCAAGGACTATCAAGAGTCTTCTCCAACACCACAGTTCAAAAGCATCAATTATTTGGCACTCAGCTTTCTTCACAGTCCAACTCTCTCATCCATACATGTCCACTGGAAAAGCCATAGTCTTGACTAGATGGACCTTTGTTGGCAAAGTAATGTCTCTGCTTTTCAATATGCTATCTAGGTTGGTCATAATCTTCCTTCCAAGGAGTAAGCGTCTTAATTTCATGGCTGCAGTCACCATCTGTAGTGATTTTGGAGCCCCCAAAAATAAACTCTGACACTGTTTCCACTGTTTCCTCAACTATTTCCCATAAAGTGATGGGACCGGATGCCATAATCTTTGTTTTCTGAAAGTTGATATTTAAGTCAACTTTTTCACTTCTCGTTTTTCAACAGGAGGCTTTTTAGTTCCTCTTCACTTTCTGCCATAAGGGTGGTGTCATCTGAATATCTGAGGTTATTGACATTTCTTCCAGCAATCTTGATTCCAGCTTGTGCTTCTTCCAGCCCAGCTTTTCTCATGATGAACTGTGCATATAAGTTAAATAAGCAGGGTGACAATATACAGCCTTGACATACTCCTTTTCGTATTTGGAACCTGTCTGTCATTCCATGTCCAGTTCTAACTGTTGCTTCCTGACCTGCATATAGGTTTCTCAAGAGGCTGGTCAGGTAGAATTCCAGTTGAGCTATTTCAAATCTTGAAAGATGATGCTGTGAAAGTGCTGCAGTCAATATGCCAGCAAATTTGGAAAACTCAGCAGTAGCCACAGGACTGGAAAAGGTCAGTTTTCATTCCAATCCCAAAGAAAGGCAATGCCAAAGAATGCACAAACTAACACACAATTGCACTCATCTCACACGCCAGTAAAGTAATGCTCAAAATTCTCCAAGCCAGGCTTCAGCAATATGTGAACTGTAAACAAGTTCGTTTTAGAAAAAGCAGAGGAACCAGAGATCAAATTGCCAACATCCGCTGGATCATCGGAAAAGCAAAAGAGTTCCAGAAAACATCTTTATTGACTCTGCCAAAGCCATGGAATATTAAGAGGGAAGGTTTCTTACTATAAATTTGGAGAAAAGTATTCCTTGCTAACGAAATCCTAAGTGAAGCAAATTTCTCTTTTTTTCTCTCTCTCTTCTCTTCTATCCTCTTTCCTTCTCTTTCAGTATCCTTGTCTCCTTTTGGCTTTATTCTATTTTTATTCTAGACCAAACTTCTACATATATTGAGTCTTCTTTCTTGGATCATGGCTTACATTTTATTTCTTGCCAACTTTCAACCCCCTCTCTCAACACTGTACAGATTTTCCATGGAAGTTATTATTTAAGGTTAAGTTTCCATTCTAGATTCTATCCTCCTCCTAGTCATTTGCTTATACTTATTATTATAGGTCACCTAGAAGATGTTTGTTATATTTAATTCAGGATTTCAGATGTCTTGGTTAGGGAAAGTTTTTTCATATTATTGAGTAAAATTTTCATATCTGTAAAGAAAATAACATTCTAATGTTATAATTTCAGGCATCTGAATGGTTATTGAGGGAGATATTTTATGCAAAACAATACAAATCACATTTAATGCTGAAAATCTATAAAGCGGAAGACTAGCAGTATTATTTTTTCATAGCTTGTCATGAAAAGGAAAGAAAATTTATTTCTAACTCAATTTTTTTTCTGATTGGCATTATATCATGTCCTTACTTCTTTGTGGAAGCTAGCTAAAGTTGCTGAAACATTACTTTATTAATATGTAAAATGGCATTTTTTTCTTCGCTTGAAAATAAGAATTAAATATATTATCCCTTTTTAATTCTCTAGCACTTACTTTTCACCATTATATAGGCTGGGAAATTTGACTAGGCTAAGTAGCTCTCATTCAATTTAAAGTTAGCATTTTAAAACAGCTGACAAGATTTCCATCACATTATGCCCTCTGTCCCATAGTTTCTTCACTGGAAATTTAAAATTTACTCCACCATTTCTGCATAATAGTGGCACCTGCACCTTATACATTAAGATATAGAGTCAAAAAGAATATAATTGCCTTGCTCAGGGACACATAGTAAATCAATGGTAGAATCTAGTAGTAAATGGATCCCTTGGTCACTAATAACCACTCTTTCCTACAGGAACATAAAGTTAATGTAAATTAAACTTTAGTCAGCTTAAATAATAATAATAAAAAAGCTATAAAGTCCAATGTGTTTTAAAACAGCTGAGCCAAGTAGAAGAGGCTATTGAAACAAACATATATTATCTCTTTTATATTTTATTCCAGATTCCTGAGTAAAGCATACTATTTTCATTGTAGAGAATAAACAAAAGCTCACATATTTTACATGATTAGCAGGACTAAAAATTAAACTAATTTTAACAATTCTTGTATAATTTAAAATTATATCTTAAATAAAATTAATACTCCCTTTCTGATTAAGTCAAGCTTTAACAAATTTTTTTAACTCTGGTATTTAAATAAATATTATTCAATTATTGCTTTATGTATTTAGAATTATCTAAAATGTTAAACTGTTTTTATAGTTATTTATAAATGTTGACTTTTTCAAAGTCTATATGAAGGAAACATGCCAAGAAAAATTACTTGTTTTTCACTATCAATATTTGGTTTTAAACCTTTATGTAAACTCTTGTAGATGACATGGGTTAGACATTATTGAACTTTCTATGGCTCTATTTATGCCATTGAAATAAGGACTTGATTAAGGACTTGTCAGTTATTTACATTATAAAGATTATAGCAAAAATGCTTCTCTTCAAAGCCAACAGAGAGACCCCCTTACTTGGTAGGTGAGTTGTTACAAAAAAGGTTTCAAAAAGGACAAGAGGACATCATCTTTTCCAAGAAGAGAAAGGACTCTCTTCTGGGTAGCCTAACCCTTCTCCAGCAGATCTTCCCAATCCAGGAATCAAACAGGGGTTTCCTGCCTTGCAGGAGGGTTCTTTACCAACTGAGATATCATGGAAGCCCTCCAAGAAGAGAAGACCACACTAGATGCTCTCATGCTGCCATCACTATCTCAACTACTGCCGTCTCATTTTGCAAAGGTTTATGAGCATTTGCACTAGGTCAAGGTTCAGATTTCTCATCAGCTGCAGAAGCAGCTATGAATGGTCAGCTGCCATCCCAATAAAGTTCCCACAATGATGAATATCTGAATGAGAGACAAGCCGGGGCTTTTCAAGAGAAGATGCGGATTTCCATGAACCATAAAGGACAAGGAGAATGTAGCTGTTTACACACCTCATCTGTTGCTGGATTCCATTTTTGAATCATTTTTCTATACTCTTTTGAAATATAGCTTGCTTATATTAGCAGATATGTTATAACCACTTAAGTACACCTGAAATTTCAGCCTTTGAAACTGCCAGCATTTTTCCTACCCATCATGTTATACCTCTGAGTATACAAGAAGCAAAATTCTCTCTTAGTGATTCTCTCAGGATACTCAGATTCTCCAGTATCATGGAGAGGAACTGGCATCCATGCATCAGGCTACATTAATTTCTTTTCATGTCACATTTGCCACAGGGTGTCTTCTATAACTTATCCCTCTGAGTTAATAATCAATACTAGTCCCGATCGATTAAAATTCTTATCCTAATATTCTAGTTTTCTGAAGCATCATTACCCTGTATCTATTCTATTTCCCAGCTATACTAAAAAGAATGATATTCCTGAAGTGATACATTGATTCTGTCAAGACACTTTTCTGATATCTCTCATGGTCTTTAACTGCCTCATATACAATCAAAACTTTAACCAAAGACAAGAAAGGCTCTTGGTTAAATCATTTACTAAAATGCTCACATTTTAAATGTTTTTCTAGTCATATCACTAACTTACTTTCAGTTCAGTTCAGTTTTTCAGTCATGTCCAACTCTTTGTGACCTCATGAACTACAGCATGCCAGGCCTCCCTGACTATCACCAGCTCCTAGAGTCCATCCAAACTCATGTCCATCAAGCTGGTGATGCCATCCAACCATCTCATCCTCTGTCATTCCTTCTCCTCCTGCCTTCAATCTTTCTCAACATCAGGGTCTTTTCAAATGAATCAGCTCTTCGTATCAGCTGGCCAAAGTACCAGAGTTTCAGCTTCAACGTTAGTCCTTCCAATGAACACCCAGGACTGATCTCCCTTAGGATGGACTAGTTGGATGTCTTTGCAGTCCAAGTGACTCTCAAGAGTCCCTCCAACACCACAGTTTAAAAGCATCAGTTCTTCGGCACTCAGCTTTTTTTTTTTTTCTGTTGAACTTTCCTTTTATTTTTAAATATAAATTTATTTGTTTTAATTGGAGGCTAATTACTTTACAATATTGTATTGGTTTTGCCATACATCAACATGAATCTGCCAAGGGTGTACGCGTGTTCCCCATCCTAAACCCCCCTCCCACCTCCCTCCCCACACCATACCTCTGAGTCATCCCAGTTCATCAGCCCCGAGCACCCTGTGTCATGCATTGAACCTGGTCTGGCGATTCGTTCAGCTTTCATTATAGTCCAACTCTTACTTCCATACATGGTCACTGGAAAAACCACAGCCTTGACTAGACAGACCTTTGTTGGCAAAGTAATGTCTCTGCTTTTGAATATGCTGTCTAGGTTGGTCATAACTTTCCTTCCAAGGAGTAAATGTCTTTTAATCTCATGAGTGCAATCACCACCCACAGTCGCAGTGATTCTGGAGCCCAGAAAAATAAATTCAGCCACTGTTTCCACAGTTTCCCCATCTATTTGTCATGAAGTGATGGGACCAGATGCCATGATCTTAGTTTTTTGAATGTTGAGCTTTAAGCCAACTTTTTCAGTCTCCTCTTTCACTTTAATCAAGAGGCTCTATATTGGAGATTTTCAAAATTTTACTTAAATATCACTTTATTTGAGAAGCTTAAATTTTAACACAGGTTTTCTGAAACCGTGTCTCTGTTCCAATAATGTCATCCTTGTCTTTTGTCAGCAAAATGAATTTATATGGAATTGTATTTTTTTTCCCTCAAGTCAGAAATCTAACATCTAGTTAATATTTTACTAATGCATATTCAAGATTTTCCTTATTTTCAAGTTTTTAAAGTGAACCCAGAGCAGTGCACTCAATTAGGGAACTCAAAGGCCATGTATCATTCCAGATATTCTAGAATGAGTAAACACATGTCCCTTCATTAATAAAGTTGCTCCTGGCAAGCTTATTTGCCTTTGCATATGTAACTCTTAAACAGACAGAATGAAAACCACAATCATAAAAAACTAATCAAACAGATCACATGAACCACAATGAAACCATGAGTCATGCCTTGTAGAGCCAGGCCATGTAGAGCCACCCAAGATCAATAGATCATTGTGGAGAGTTCTGAAAAAATGTGGTACACTGGAGAAGGGAATGGAAAACCATGTCAGTATTCTTGCCTTGAGATTCCATGAAGAGTATGAAAAGGGAAAAATTATGACCCTGAAAGATGAACTCCTCAGGTTCATAGGTACCCAATATGCTACTTGAGAAGAGTGGAGAAATAGAAGAGATGGAGCCAAAGCAAAAATAATGCCCAGATGTGGATGTGACTGGTGATGGAGGTAAAGTCTGATGCTTTAAAGAAGAGTATTGCATAGGAACCTGGAATGTTAGGTCCATGAATGAAGGAAAATTGGAAGTAGTCAAACAGGAGATGGCAAGAGTGAACATTGACATTCTAGGAATCAGTGAACTAAATGGACTGGAATGGGTGAATTTACTCAGATGACCATTATATCTACTACTGTGGGCAGGAATCCCTTAGAAGAAATGAAATAGCCATCATAGTCAACAAGAGTCTGAAATGCAGTACTTGGAGGCAATCTCAAAAATGACAGAATGATCTCTGTTCGTTTCCAGGGCAAACCATTCAGTATCATGGTAGTTCAAGTCTACACCCCGACCGGTAATGCTGAAGAAGCAGAAGTTGAAGTTGAATAGTTCTATGAAGATCTACAAGACCTTCTAGAATTGACACCCAAAAAAGATATCCTTTTCATTATAGGGGACTGGGATGCAAAAGTAGAAAGTCAAGAAATACCTGAAGTAACAGGAAAATTTGGCCTTGGAGTACAGAATGAAGCAGGGGAAAGGCTAATAGACTTTGGCCGAGAAAAGCACTGGTCATACCAAACACCCTCTTCCAACAACACAAGACTCTACACATGGATATCACGAGATGGTCAATACTGAAATCAGATTGATTATATATTTGCAGCCAAAGATGGAGAAGCTCTATACAGTCAGCAGAGGAGTTGTTGTGGCTCAGATCATGAACTCCTTATTGCAAAATTCAGACTTAAATTGAATTAAGTAGGGAAAACCACTAGACCATTCAGTTCAGTTCAGTTGCTCAGTTGTGTCCAACTCTTTGAGACCCCATGGACTGCAGCATGCCAAGCCTCCCTGTCTATCACCAACTCCCAGAGTTTACTGAAACTAATGTCTATTGAGTAGGTGATGCCATCCAACCATCTCATCCTCTGTCATCCCCTTCTCCTCCCACTTTCAATCTCTCCAAGCATTTTAGGGTCTTTTCAAATGAGTCAGCTCTTCGCATCAGGTGGCCAAGGTATTGGAGTTTTGGCTTCAACATTAGTCTGTCCAGTGAATATTCAGGACTGAAATCCTTTAGAATGGACTGGTTGGATCTCTTTGCACTCCAAGGGACTCTCAAGAGTCTTCTCCAACACCACAGTTCAAAAGCGTCGATTCTTTGGTGCTCAGGTTTCTTTATAGTCCAACTCTCACATACATACATGACTACTGGAAAAAACATAGCCTTAACTAGATGAACCTTTCTTAGCAAAGTAAGGTCTCTGCTTTTTAATATGCTGATTAGGTCAGACCTTCAAGTCTGACCTAAACCAAATCACTTACAGTTACACAGTAGAAGTGACAAATAGATTCAAGGGATTAGGTCTCATAGACAGTGCCTGAAGAACTATGGACAGAGGTGTGTGATCATTGTGTAGTGATCAAGACCATCCCCAGGACAAAGAAATGCAAAAAGGCAAAATGGTTGTCTGAGGAGGCCTTACAAATAGCTAAGAAGAGAAGAGAAGTGAAAGGCAAAGGAGAAAATGAAAGATATACCTGTGTAGAGTTCCAAGAATAGCAATGAGAGATAAGAAAGACTTCCTCAGTGATCAGTGCAAAGAAATAGAAAAAGACAAGAGAATGGGAAAGACTAGAGATCTCTTCAAGAAAATTAGAGATACCAAGAGAATATTTCATGCAATGATGGGCTCAATAAAGGACAGAAATGGTATGTACCTAACAGAAGCAGAAGATATTAAGAAGTGGCAAGAATACACAGGATAGTTATACAAAAATGGTATTCATGACCTATATAACCACGATAGTGTGATCACTCACCCAGAGCCAGACATCCTGGAATGTGAAGTCAAGTGGGCCTTAGAAAGCATCATTATGAACAAAGGTGGTAGAGGTGATGGAATTCCAGTTGAGCTATTTCAAATCCTAAAACATGGTGCTGTGAATGTGTTGGACTCAATACGCCAGCAAATTTGTAAAACTCAGCGGTGGCCACAGGACTAAAAAGATCATTTTTCATTCAAATCCCAAATAAAGGCAATGCCAAAGAATTCTCAATCTACTGCACGATTGCACTCATCTCACACACTAGTAAAGTAATCCTCAGAATTCTCCAAGCCAAGCTTCAACAGCATATGAACCATGAACTTTTTGATGCTCAAGAAGGATTTAAAAAAGGCAGATGAACCAGAGATCAAATTGCTAACATCCACTGGATCATCAAAAGAGCTGGAAAAGACCAGAAAAAAAAAAAATCTAATTCTGCATTATCGTCTATGCCAAAGCCTTTGACTGTGTAAATCTCAATAAACTGGAAAATTCTACAAGAGATGAGAATACTAGACCACCTGTCCTGCCTCCTAAAAGATCTGTGTGCAGGTCAAGAAGCCACAGTTATAACCAGACATGAAACAAAAGACTGGTTCCAAATAGGGAAAGGAGTACATGAAGGCTGTATATATATAGTCATCCTGCTTATTTAACTTATACTAAGAGTACATCATGCAAAATGCCGGGCTGGATGAAGCACAAGCTGTAATGAAGATTGCCAGGAGAATTATCAATAACCCCAGATATGCAGATGACACTACTTGATAAAAGTGAAAGAGGAGAGTGAAAAAGTTGGCTTAAAGCTCAATATTCAGAAAACAAAGATTATGGCATCTGGTTCCAGGCTTCATGTCAAATAGATGGGAAACAATGGAAACAGTAAAAGACTTAATTATTATTATTTTTTGGTCTCCAAAATCACTGCAGATGGTGACTGTAGCCATGAAATTAAAAGACTGTTGCTCCTTGGAAGAAAAGCTATGACCAACCTAGACAGCATATTAAAAACCAGAGACATTTGCCAACAAAGGTCCATCTAGTCAAAGCTATGGTTTTTCCAGTGTTATGTATGGTTGTAGAGTTGGACCATAAAGAAAGCTGAGCACCAAAGAATTCTTGCTTTTGAACCATGGTGTTGGAGAAGTCTCCTGAGAGTCTCTTGGACTGCAGTGAGATCATCTAGTCAATTCTAAAGGAAATCAGTCCTGAATATTCACTGGAAGGACTGATATTGAAGCTGAAACTCCAACACTTTGGCCACCTGATGCAAAGAACTGACTTATTTGAAAAGACCCTGATGCTGGAAAAGGTAACGACAGAGGCTGAGATGGTTGTATGGCATCACCGAGTTGATAGACATGTGTTTGAGCAAGCTTCGAGAGTAGTGATGCACAGGGTAGCCTTATATGCTGTAGACCATGAGGTCACCAACAGTAAAACACAACTGAGTGACTGACCTGAACTGATGTATCTTTTAATTTTAGTGTTCTGCTTTTTTTTTTTTACACTCATATTGAAAATGTGCCAGTCTTTCTATTTATTGCTGGTCATAGTACTTTGCCAAAATGGCAATTCAAGTTGTCTTTTTATTATTTATTTCTTCCATGCCTTTAATTTGCTTCATTTTTATTCATTGAATACAATCTGTGATTTCATAATGAGAGCTAATAAGCAAATGAAAAGTACAACTTTTCATTACTCCTGAATGTTTGAGATGACTGTGGTTAGAGGTTAAGTTGGAGTTGTTGATTGAAGTGGGAGAGAAAATTATAGAGATATTTCACTACTCAGATTCTCAAAAACCCATGGAGAATAGAGAATGTGAAAAGAGGTAATTACCAAAGCAGAAATGTAACAGCTACATGCAAGGCCTCAAGTTGTAATTACATACATTCATCTATTTAGGTAATTATATCTGAATCTATTGGTTTATAAAGAATTAGCAGTTTATACGGTACTTTACCCCCACCAATTAACTGAAATTTGCTGATATGTAGGGTGACCCCTTTTAGAGTGCACTAAATGAGATATCTCATGTTCTATTTGCTGACATATACTACAGAAAAGTACACTGCATATTTTCCATATTTCTAAAAATAAGGAAGTCATCAAGCAAATTGCAATTTCAGTTAGCTACACAGATTAATATAAAAGTATCCCATGAGTTATATTCTCTAAGACAATGAGGAGAGACTAATCTATTCAATAAATGCTACTGGGAAAGATGGGCAACCACGTGAAAAAAAAAAAGAAATTGGATCCTTAAATTTCATTCTAACCTAAATCAATCAAAGTGAATTAGTAAGACTGGAAACCAGAAAATGTGTGACAAATGCTGAATGAATAAAATAATATAAGTTCTCATTCATACAACTTTAAAACAAATATCGGTGCACTGTTAAGAAGTAGCTCAATTAAATCTCTCTTGGGAATGTTTCCAAAATGCTGAGTATGTGATTTTTCTTTTTCTTGTGAAAACTCCAATTACAGACTTTTGCTTGTATTCATTATCTTCTGAAATGAATAATAGGAATATGTTAGGCAGGTAAGTTTAAAATGCTATGTGATATTGTAGTTAATATCACATTACTATCCAATGAAAATTTCATGTCTATCACATTAAAATTCAGTCTCTTTTGCAAACCTTATTTGTGCTCAAATCTGGCAAAATAGCCACAGCAGAAGAAAAAAATTCAGCATCTGTGACATAAATGTTAAGCTATTACATTAGTCATTTTTAGAAAATTTGTTAGGTATAAATAAATGAAAAACTGTAGCTGAATTTCTGATAATTACATAAAATTATTTACTTTTTGAGAATTCTGACATTTTTAAAAATTCCTGTTGTTAGTAACTTACTCTATGATGGTCAAAGGAAATAAACTTCCAGTTACAGAATAATTAAATCTTGAGAATGTAATATACAACATGGTGACTATAGTTAATATTTTATTTTATATCTGAAAATTGCTAAAGGAGTATAGAGATAGTGAAAATTCTTATCACAAGAAAAAAAAATTAACTTGCAACTCTCTATCACTTCATGGGAAATAGATGGGGAAACAGTAGAAACAGTGTCAGACTTTATTTTGGGGGGCTTCAAAATCACTGCAAATGGTGATTGCAGACATGAAATTAAAAGATGCTTACTCCTTGGAAAGAAAGTGACAACCAACCTAGATAGTATATTCAAAAGCAGAGATATTATTCTGCCAACAAAGGTCCGTCTAGTCAAGACTATGGTTTTTCCAGTAGTCATGTATGGATATGAGACTTGGACTGTGAAGAAAGCCAAGTGCCAAAAAATTGATGCTTTTGAACTGTGGTGTTGGAGAAGACTCTTGAGAGTCCCATGGACTCCAAGGAGATCCAACCAGTCCATTCTGAAGGAGATTAGTCCCGGGATTTCTTTGGAAGGAATGATGCTAAATCTGAAACTCAAGTACTTTGGCCACCTCATGCAAAGAATTGACTCACTGGGAAAGACTCTGATGTTGGGAGGGATTGGGGGCAGGAGAAAAATGGGACAACAGAGGATGAGGTGGCTGGATAGCATCACCAACTCGATGGACATGAGTTTGAGTGAACTCCAGGAGTTGGTGATGGACAGGGATGCCTGGTGTGCTGTAATTCATGGGGTCACAAAGAGTTGGACCCAACTGAGCAACTGAATTGAACTGATGGTGATAAATGTTAGCTAGAATTATTGTGGTGATCATTTAACAATATATACAAATATAAAATCACTAAGTTGTATACTTAAAACTAATACATCAGTTGTATCACAATAAATAATAAACTATAACAAATTTTATCTTGAATTAGTAACATTTTGTTTTAATATCTAGTTTGTTCTAACATAGTTTTAAAATCAACCCAAACATTATATTCTATAAAAATGTGAATAATACTGATATAACAAAATTTGAAGTGACAGTTCTGTTAAAAACAATGTATTTTTTATTGTAATTATTTTTTTGGCAAACTTTCTGGGATCAATGATTATTATTACTTATAGCATGGATAAGCAAATTTTATCTTTAAAGCAACAGACAGTAAATAATTTAGGATTTGGGGAACAATTGGGTTATGTCACAATATTAAAAATGTAACGCAATAATGTGGAAAGAGCCATAGACATAAAATGGCTGAATTCCAAAACATTTTATTTATAAAAACAGATAGTAGATCAGATCTGACTCATGGGCTATAACTTGTAAATCTCTGATTTAAATCATTCCCTACATTTTTATAATGCAAACAGTTGAATTTCAGGAATTACAATTTTATTTTAAGAAACATGTAATATTAAGAATATTTCTACTTAACATCTATCTAAAAATAATTTAGGAATAGACTATAAATGATTAAATGGATGGACTGAATAGTGAGACTGGATATTTTCTAAGAGAATAAAAATATACTGAACACAATGAAGAAAAAATGAACTTAGAAAAGTTATATCATAAACTATATTTTCAGAAAATAGTTGTGGGGTATATTTTATGAAACAGAAGGAGAATTTTTTTTCTTTGCCTAGAAAATAAAATACATGGTCATATGGGTCTTCTGGCTTCCAATATGATGTTTAAAGGGTATAGAAGCAATCAGCACCAGTCACAACACC
>SJYA01001720.1:166990-178620 GCA_006410615.1 Neotragus moschatus
TTAAATCAGTCAGATAATTAAGGCCACATGCAAACAGCTGCCCTGAAAACTGGGCAGACAAGCAGATACAGAGAATTACAGCCTACATGGAGCAGAATCCCAGAGCTGAAACTAGTATAGAAGGAACACTTGAAGCTGTATTGAATGAATTACCAAAGGCTTAATGTAGACTAATTTGAGAGTTAAAAAGTCTGAGGAGTACTTTTGTGAATTTTACCCCCAGGAACCATACCAGGTTCTCAGAGTAAAGATTAGAACGCTGTTCCAAATCTGAGAAAGTCAGTTTCTGAATATCAATACACCTATTCAAAAGTTTATATCTAAAGCAAAAGGGCATAGTAGCCATCATAATGTTTAAGAAATTCAAAGCTGGAGGATTGACACTTCCTGACTTCAAACTACAATGATGTATACAGTCTGCTATTGGAAAAAAAAAAAATGAACAGATGAATGGAACAGAAAAGAGAGCCAGAAATAGATCTACGCACATGTCATAAACTGATCTTTTAGAAAGAAGCAAAGGCAAACCTATGGAAAAAAGATAGTCTTCATCAAATGGTGCTGGAACATTTGTGCAAAGGTCAAAAATAAATAAATCTGGTCATAGACTTTGTGTGTTTCATAAAATTTGCCACTAATATTTAAAGCACAAAAGTATACATAGGAGAAAATTCAGATGAACTTGGAGATGACAATGACTTTTTATATGAAACATAAAAGTTAAATATCTCCTGCTCTCCAACAGACATTGTCCACAGAATAAAATAATATGTCACAGATTGAGAGAAAATATTTGGAAAAAAACATATTTGATAAACACTGGTGAGGAAAATATATAAAGGGCCAATAAAGCTTGAAATTAATAAAATCATTTAATTTAAAAATGTGCTGAATATCTCAACCAAAGAAGATGGATCACAAAATATCATACAAAAATATTCATATCACATGACATTAAGGAGCTGCAAATTAAAATGAGATGAAACTGTATACCTATCAGAATGGCTAAAATCCAAAACATTAGCAACAGCCAACACTGATGAGCATATCAAGAAATAGAAACACTGATAGACTTCTGGTCAGAATTAAAAAATGTTAAAGCCACTCTGGAAGACAACTTGACAGTTTTTCACAAAGCAAAATACAGTCAGAATGCTCTTGGGGATTTACACAAATGATTTGAAAACATGAAGACACAAGTTTAAGAAGCATGTCTATAGCATCTTCATTTATAATTGACAACTAGTAATAATCTACTTGGAGAAGGCAATGGCACCCCACTCCAGTACTCTTGCTTGGAAAATCCCATGGACGGAAGAGCCTGGTGGGCTACAGTCCATGGGGTCGCTAAGAGTGGGACACGACTGAGCGACTTCACTTTGACTTTTCACTTTCATGCATTGGAGAAGGAAATGGCAACCCACTCCAGTATTCTTGCCTGGAGAATCCCAGGGATGGCAGATCCTGGTGGGCTGCCATCTGTGGGGTCGCACAGAGTCAGACACGACTGAAGCGACTTAGTAGTAGTAGTAGTAACAATCTACTAATAGGAGATCAGTCCTGGGTGTTCTTTGGAAGGAATGATGCTAAATCTGAAACTCTAGTACTTTGGCCACCTCAGGCAAAGAGTTGACTCATTGGAAAAGACTGATGCTGGGAGGGATTGGGGGCAGGAGGAGAAGGGACGACCGAGGATGAGATGGCTGGATGGCATCAGGGACTCGATGGACATGAGTTTGGGTGAACTCCGGGAGGTGGTGATGGACAGGGAGGCCTGGCGAGCTGCGACTCATGGGGTCGCAAACAGTCAGACACGACTCAGCAACTGAACTAAAATGAATAATCTACTGGTCAGAGAGTAAGTTTTAAAAATCAAACAAGACATTAAAATGAATGAAAACAAATACCAAAGGCTATGGATGATTGTCAAAGCAATGCTGAGAGGGAACTTTGTATTACCAAATGTTCAAATTATTTTTAAAAAAAAGAGAGATTTATATAAATAATCTAAACTCCAACTTAAGCAAAGAAACAAACAAAAAAAAAATTCAAAACTGACAGAACTAAGAAAATAATAAAAACAAAAGCAGAACTCAGCAAAATTGATTATAGAAAAAACATGAAAAATGAAAACTAAAGCTAGGTTTTGAAAAAGTCAAAACAGTTGACAAACCTTTAAGAAGATTCATAAAAAGGGGAAAAAGGCAGAAATTACTAACACTAGGAATAAAATAAAAGATGGCATTAGGACCATAAAACATGAAAAGGATGAATTAATGCTATAAAAAAATTATATATACATAAATTTGACAGTTAAAAGGCTTTGATTTCAAGAAAAGTAAGTATCACAAATTTCTTAATATGAAACATATATTTAGAAAATCCCTATAAATATTAGGAAAGTTGAATTTTCATCAAAAATATGCCCCCAAATAGTACCTTCAGAAGCAAACAATTATATGAAATGTTTTAAGAAGTAGCACCAACTGCAAGTGGTGCAAGAAAAATGAAACAACTTTTAATAGAATTAATGGTAGAAAATTGTTTGTATATCTTACAATATAAAAATAAACATGTTTTAAACACAAAACAATAAAAAGTCAGCCAAAAACTCCCTTAGCATGAATGTACACTTAGAGGAGGAAATACACTATTAACTGAAAAAGCATAACTGACAAACTAAAATAAAGGTATTTTCTTGTCAAAGAAAAATATCATAATAGTAACTAAATTAGCAGATTCACAAAATATTTAAGAGAAACCTATGTACTACAAAGTGTGTCTCAAGAACAAGGCAGAATCCATAATAAGAAAAATGGCAGGAAAGTGGAAATATAAGTCACATTATAGCAAATCTGAATGAACAGCAAATTCAAATGCAAATTCAAATGTGAAAAGATGTTGAAATACGTTCTTGGTAAGAGAAATGCAAGTTAAAATAAGTGTAAAGTATCACTTTATATCCATCTGACTAACAAAATAAGTGATAACATCTACTGTTAACAGGGATGTAGGCAACAGGGATGTATGTACCTTGTTCAGACAGATGTAGATTGTTAAAAATAAAATCTTAAAAAGCCACCTGGCAAGCTCTACAAAAGTTAAAAATACATTTATACTTTTTTACCAACAATTCCATTTGGAACCCATTTCTAAGTATAAAAAAACTGCACTTGTAAATGATGATAGAAGCTCAAAGTAGTTCTGCCACATAGTTTTTAGCAGCAAATGAACAAAATAAAATGGAAATAATAGAAATAGTCACTCACCAGTTCATTTGGAAAACTACTGAAAAGAATGTATTAAGCCAATATAAATTACAAAATAAATTATACCTAGCATTAAGTAATAAAATAAAAAATTGTATAACAACTATGCATTTTTTAATAAGCTATGTGTATGATTAGCTGACTCCAAAGCCAAATGAAGAAAAAGAACAAAAGTTACTTTAGTTGACTGACTTTATTTTTCTGGGCTCCATGGTCACTGCAGATGGTGACTGCAGCCATGAAATTAAAAGACACTTTACTCCTTGGAAGGAAAGTTATGACCAACCTAGACAGCATATTGAAAAGCAGAGACATTACTTTGCCAACAAAAGTCCGTCTAGTCAAAACTATGGTTTTTCCACTGGTCATGTATGGATGTGAGAATTGGACTATAAAGAAAGCTGAGTGCAGAATTGATGCTTTCAAATTGTGGTGTTGGAGAATACTCTTGAGAGTCCCTTGGACTGCAAGGAGATCCAACCAGTCCATTCTAAAGATCAGTCCCAGGTGTTCATTGGAAGGACTGATGTTGAAGCTGAAACTCCAATTCTTTGGCCACCTGATGTGAAGAGTTGACTCACTGGAAAAGACCCTGATGCTGGGATAGATTGAGGGCAGGAAGAGAAGGGGACAACAGAGGATGAGATGGCTGGATGGCATCACCGACTCGATGGACATGGGTTTGGGTGGACTCCGGGAGTTGGTGATGGACAGGGAGGCCTGGCATGTTGTGGTTCATGGGGTCACAAAGAGTCAGACATGACTGAGCGACTGAACTGAACTGAACTTATGTTAATAGGTTACTGGATACACTGGTGTGGGTGAGTGCTGGAGGAAAAGGGGAAATGTAAATAATAAGGAAAAAAAATGAACTAACTGTGTCTATTAAAAAATTATAGAAGATGATAAATTAGATAAAGCTTATTGTGGAGGTGTTTTAGAACTGATATGGTCAGGGAAATAAAAGTAAACTATTCTGGTAGGCAAAGTGTATGCAAATAACAGTCTTGAAATAAACACATTAAAGAAAAGCTTTTCTTCGGGGCAAATTTTGGGTAACTTTGTAACTATAATCTTTAAATAAAAATTAACTCTTGAACAAAAGTTTAAGTTTTTGAACAAAGATTTAGTGTATTTTCACAAAAGCTTCTACAGTTGAACTTGTCAGTTTATATTGGCATCATTTTCTTAATATTACTATGATCTCTTTCTTGATCAATATGTTCTGATATCCATAGAAAATGTATCATAAGTAAAATTATATAAAATTTGTAAAAGATAAACACAAAGATTTAGCAGAATGACATGTTTTCTTTAGTTGTATAATGAAATAGTCATTATATTTAATAATATTTCAGTTATTTATTTGAAATAATTTTAGGCACAAAAATTATAAAGAAAATTATTTAATTTTGTTCAGCTAGTTGTTTTAATTTCCTGCTTTAAAGACTAAAAGGAGTTGCAACTGTAAAAATAATGCATCTTCAGTGTGAACATTGAAACTTTTTTTGTATTTAGAAGACTCAAGTGACCCAAGTAATAATCTTTTCAGGAATTCTTAGCTGTCCTTGACAAGGAACACAACCTATGTAATTTGCAGATATATAAAAATCTCATTTTCTGAAGCACAGTTTTGCAGTTCCCACAGTACATCCTAGGAAAGACAATAAGCCATATGGGCCTTAAGAAGGAAGTATTACTAGAAATGCAANACAAGGAACACAACTAATGTAATTTGCAGATATATAAAAATCTCATTTTCTGAAGCACAGTTTTGCAGTTCCCACAGTACATCCTAGGAAAGACAATAAGCCATATGGGCCTTAAGAAGGAAGTATTACTAGAAATGCAATTCTTATCAAAATATATAACAAAATTACAACAAAATTATATATCACAAAAGCATATTAAAAAGAAACTATGTGATAAAAGAGTTACAAGGTTTTTACACAAATGAAATCAAAATTCATCTGCTTGTATCTAAATATTTAGAATATAAAGATAGTGATACAATATTCAACAACTTTTGAAATAAGGGATTTTATTCAGTAATTTGTTAATCATAACAATCACTTGACAATAATGAAGTGATAAAAATTAAAATGCAAAGTGTTGGCTAGGAAGATTAGCTGTAATCCGTTCAGTCATTCAGTAGTGTCTCACTCTTGGCAACCCCATGATCTGCAGTGCCAGACCTCCTTATCCATCACCAACAAATAAAATATTCCCATTTACACACCACTATGGATATCTAACTAAAGGCAGGGAAGGTTTCATCACTCTTTTTATAATTTGTTCCAGAGAGTCACACTGATATCTTTTGGTGCATCCATTCTGGAATTATACTTTCAAGAAGTGTAATTGTGATATGGAGTGAATAGATTAGATTGTTTGTATTCTGAATGAGAATGCAAGAAAGTTTCCTTTCTTACAATGTATGAAAGTTTACCATTTTTTGCTATTGTGTCAATGAGAAAATCTGAAGTTTGGAGTATCTCCTGAATTATTTATGATAATAACAGATATCAGGAAAGTCTGTACACTATAAAGAATCTTCTACATGAAGGCTTGAGAGAGTAGTAATCTGTAGCGATGTTAGATGATAGAAGATGCTTTTAGGCAAAAAGAAGATCTGGAGATATTTATTTTTTACAAAATGAGTGAGTGGCTTAAAAATGTGAGGAAATATTTTGTTATAATTGAAAGAAATATTACAGTTGAAAAAATATAAAGAATACAATCTCAAATAAATTTATACTTCTTTACAAAATTCAAAGAAACACATACTTCTTATAAGTTCAATAAAAGAAAATAATTGATATGAAAAAAACTTTTACAATGATAGAAGAAATATGAAGTTGTATGGAGACTGAAAAGTGACAATAATATCCATAGTAGTAGATGACATCACCCTTATGGCAGAAAGTGAAGAGGAACTAAAAAGCCTCTTGATGAAAGTAAAAGAGGAAAGTGAAAAAGTTGGCGTAAAGCTCAACATTTAGAAAACAAAGATCATGGCATCCAGTTCCATCACTTCATGGGAAATAGATGGGGAAACAGTGGAAANAAAAAAAAATTGAAATATATAGATAAAGAAATTATGTTGCTGAAATAAACATATTGGTAGAAAAATAAAGCTCTAAGTACACAGAGTAACACAATAGATAGAAACAGACAAAAAATACAGATTATTATTAAGAAATTATAAAACATTAAAACTAGAATGATAAATTTACAATATGCCTAAAGAGAATTCCAGAAAAACAGGATAATTAATGAGGGAGAGATAGTACATGAAATTCTTATTATTTTTGAGAATTTTTAAAAGGACACAATCGTGTGAACTGAGAACTAAGGAATAGGATGATAAGGAAAATAATGCTAGAATTATAACAGCGATATCACAGATTCTCAAATAAAAAACAAAAATTAAAAAACTGCAATAGAGTAAACACATATTACTCTAGAGAAATATTTCATATGACCTGGGTGGTGGGTTTACATAACATAGAATATTTAAATTTTCAAAGAAAAATAATTGTAACTTGGAAGTTTGTACCTAGTTAAAATATAATTTATGAAACATAGCAATGTAAATGACAGACAGATGATAGGTAGTTGAACAGAGTTTCTCTCACAAAAATCAATTAAGTTAAAATTAAAGGATATTTCTGAGCAAAACAACAACAACAACAAATCATCTAAACCCCACAGAAAGGACTGGAAAAAAAGAAACAATAACTTTGAACAACAACCACAAAGATACACTTTTTGGTAGACCTAAGGAGGAAAATAATGAAAGAAAAAGGATATATCTTTTTATTTTTCTACAGAAACAAGTTGGATATAACAAAATATATATATGATGTGAAAGATTAAAAAGAGTTTTAAAAAGTTTAAACCATATTGTATCATTCAAAAGGAAACTGGGATGCTTCATCCTTTCAAAGTGTACAATTCTGTGATTTTTAGCATACTCACAGAGTTATGAAATCATCTTTACTATTTAATTTTGGAACACTTTTATCACCTCATGAAGAAACCTCATACCCATTATCAGCAACTTTCTAGATTGCACCCTGCCTCCTAGCCCCTGGTACCCACTAATCTGTGTTCTGTCACTAGGGTTTTACCTATTCTGGATATTTTATGTAAGTGGAGTCAAATAAACTGTTTCCTTTTACATCTAGCAATTTCCACTTAGTATTATTCAAGGTTAACTAATGTAAAGACAGACTTCGCTGGTGGCTCAGTGGTAAAGAATCTGCCTGCCAATGCAAGAGACATGGGTTTGATCCCTGGGTCTGGAAGATCCCCTGGATAAAAAAATAGCAACTCATTCCAGTATCCTTGCCTAGGAAATCCGATGGAGACAGTAGTCTGGTGGGCTACAGTCCATGAAGTCTCAAAGAGTAGGACATGACTTAGCAACTGAACAACAAGAAAATGAAAATGCAACTGATATTAATGTTTCTTAACTTTTGGTATGAGTCACTGTTTTTCATCTCAAAATAATAATTTGTTAGAAATAACAGCATATATTACGTTTAAAATCTCAAATATAAACCTTATACTAACTTGAATCAGTTCAGTTCAGTTCAGTTCAGTGGCTCAGTCATGTCCGACTCTTTCCGACCCCATGAATCGCAGCTCGCCAGGCCTCCCTGTCCATGTATAGATACTTGTAATATAGATTAAATGCAAATAGAAATTATATTCTTGAGTATTGAATCAAAATATAAAATTTGATAATATCCAGGGAATAATACAATATAAAAATGGATAAATAAGTCTTGAACATATCTGTATCTTTCATATAAAAATTTACTTAATATTGTCACTGGAATAACTTATAGTGTGAACAATTAAAAATTGTATGTTAAAGTATAAAAATTAAGTGAAAGGAAATAGGCTACGATACATATCAAAGTGCATTAATGAGTAAAATATCTCTGCAAAGAAGATAATTGGCAAAATGAAAAAGGAAAGATTAAAGAAAATGATCATAACAGAAAATATTAAATATTTATTTGGAGAAGATTAAATACAGCTGTCCCTCAGTATCCAGGGGAAACTGGTTCCAGGACTTCCCCTTGGATAACAAAATCTATGGGTTCTCCAGTTCCTTATGCAAAATAGTATAGTAGTTGCATATAACCTACACACATCCTCCTGTATATTTTATCTAGATGACATAATACTAAATACAATGTAAATGTTGCATAAGTACTGTAAGTACAATGTAAATGTTATGTAAATAATAGCCAGAACATAGAAAATTCACATTTTCCTTCTTGGAGATTTGGGGAATTTTTAAAATATTTTTGATTTGTGGTTGGCTAAATCTCAGAAACATCAGATATGGAGGTATAGCTCAGGAATCTTAACAACCTATTTCCATAACAATGGAATGTGTCCATAATAAAATGTATTGTTTGGGCAAAACAAAACAAACCAAAATAAATCAAAACAATATCAATATTCCAACTTCAAATCATCAAATATAATAATTTATGTCCACATGGATCATCAATCATTGTGTGTCCAAAACTTAACTCATAACTGTCTTCCAAAATATGCTCTACCATATTGAGTGACCAGTATCTTTTTGATCACTAATTAACAAGCCATTAGACTGATCCTTGGTGCCATCTTACCATGTTCTCCTGAGTCAATGTATCACTAGGTTCTCCTTAAAATATCTCATCTATCTATTTTTCAATACTCACATTTCCCAACTTTAGACTCACACCATCTCTTCCCTGGAAGATTCAGAATGATGCTCCTTTTCTCTGAGCTTGTTCCACTTAAATTATTTCATCAAAATCTTGTGAATTGAATCAAACTTAACTCCATTTACTGTAGTAATGCATAATTCTGTTTCCTTGTTTATTTTATATTGACTCATGCTGTTAAATTCAACTTAATTAGTAAAAATTTAATTTGCTGACATTTTCTGCTCTAATTCTTAAGTGTCCTATTACATAAATACATATATACATGTAATTTTGTTTCTTCCTTTCTTTTCTCCCCTTCTCTTTATTCTTTTATTAAGCTCAACTCCTTTATTCATCTCTGGTTTTTCATCTCTGCCATTGCTTCTTTTTAATATTCCAGATCCATCTAGCTGAATTTTGTTTATCTTCTATCACTCTCCAATGCAAATACTGCTCCACTTTTTCTTTCCCATCAAATGATTTTTAAAATCACAGCACATATCTTCATTTAAGTTCATCCCTGGAGTCTAATTACATAGTTTTAAAGGACAAAGATATTTTTAATTTTCTCATGTATCATTATATCACTTGAGAACTTAAGTAGTGTTTTGGTGTACCACACAATCAGTAGATATTTATCAAAGCTATAGCTCAACTTCCATAATAACTATACCTCATGCACAGGCTTCCCTAGTAGCTCAGTTGGTAAAGAATCCGCTTGCAATGCGGGAGACCTGGGTGGGATCCCTGGGTTAGGAAGATCCCCTGGAGAAGGGAAAGGCTATTCACTCTAGTGTTCTGGCCTGGAGAATTCCAGGGACTGTATAGTCTGTGAGATCGCAACAAGTTGGACATGACTGAGCAACTTTCACTTTCACACTTCATGCACAATTATTATTTCAAATATCTGCATTGTCTTTAAAAAAATGTTTTTCTCATGAGCCCAGTAGCTCTCAATAGATACCATTACCTTTTACTTGACATAGAATTAAGTGGATAATAAACTCCTAATAATTCCTGTAATCAAATGTATCTCAAAGTCTGTGGATACTCACGCATCCTCCCTCTTTCCTATCATGATGCTGGCTGGCACTTCTTAAATAGTTTCTGTGCCTATTCCCTTGTCCTATGCTTGGCATCATTTCTCATTCCGTCTCCTCACAACTAGATCTTTACTGCCTCTTTTCCTAATATCCTAAGCTTCTCTTTTACAAGCCTAATTTCATGTGTATGACAACTCATTTACACACCATTTCATTTTAGCTTTAGTCTCTCCATAGAAGCATCTGTTTGTTTGTTTTTTCCCCAATCCTTCCCCTTCACAACCAAGAACTGCTTACATGGAAGCTTCAATTCTATGCCTTCCTTTATTATTCAGTCTTCCAGATGTGCTCTCCACTAAAATTTCAAAGTGCTTCTGGCAGTTGAAACTAGTAGATATAAGATCCAGCACCTGATCTATAAGAGATTGTTAGAATTTATCTCTCTCTTTACTGAAACACTCTCTACAACATTTCTGTGTAGATGCATTCGCTACAATTCTCTAGAAGTTCTAAGTATCCTTACTCTACACTTAGCTTTTCCTCTTCTGTCATCTTAGAAACCTTGAGGTTTTTCTTAAGTTTTCTTTTCTTCTCCTTCTAAGTGCTTCTTCAGTCTTCTAAAATCCTATGGCTTTGTTTACAGTCTTTATGCTGACAAGCTGTCAAGTTGACATCTCTATTACAATAGGTGTCAGGGGCTGTTTTAAAGGCACACATTAATTTGCTTTTAGTGAACTATCTTTCCTAAGACAAACTGGTTGATATCAATGTGCCTTATTTAAGTAATGCCATCTCTTAGACCTCAAATTTGGCTTTCCTATGCACATCTCATAGGACTATAAAATGGTTTTACTCTACCATTTTTGGACCCTCTATTTATCTCTCTCTTTTTTTGTTATGTTGTATCCATTATGACATCTCTTCAGTTATAATTTTAAATGTATCTATCCATTTTTTTCATCTCTCTAATTCATGTACTAGATCAGGAGCAATCCTCTTTCAGTTGAATTATTGAAAATGTTATACTAACCCCTCTAATGGTGAGGTACCTCAAAATTCTTCCCAGTATGTTTTAACTGTA
This sequence comes from Neotragus moschatus, assembly GCA_006410615.1. Taxonomy (NCBI): domain Eukaryota; kingdom Metazoa; phylum Chordata; class Mammalia; order Artiodactyla; family Bovidae; genus Neotragus; species Neotragus moschatus. Next base: position 178,101 of record SJYA01001720.1, read on the forward strand.
TAGATAAAATTAATGTATTTATCTGGCTACAGTGATATATCCTATGTATATATTACTACTATATTGTCATATAGATATGCAAATTCTGAGCAAGAAAACTCAAAATGTGAGTTTCAAGGTAATTTTTCTTTTTTTTTAACGTAGCACAAGCTGTAATCAAGATTGCTGGGAGAAATATCAATAACGTCAGATATGCAGATGACACCACCCTTATAGCAGATAGCGAAGAGGAACTAAACAGCCTGTTGATGAAAATAAAAGAGGAGAGTGAAAAAGTTGGCTTAAAGCTCGACATTCAGAAAATGAAGATCATGGCATCTAGTCCTATCATTTCATGGGAAATAGATGGGGAAACAGTGGAAACAGTGTCAGATTTTATTTTTCTGGGCTCCAAAATCACTGCAGATGGTGACTGTAGCCATGAAATTAAAAACACTTATTCCTTGGAAGGAAAGTTATGACCTACCTAGATAGCATATTCAAAAGCAGAGACATTGCCAACAAAGGTCCGTCTAGTCAA
>SJYA01001720.1:179077-219096 GCA_006410615.1 Neotragus moschatus
GGCAGGAGGAAAAGGGGACAACAGAGGATGAGATGGCTGGATGGCATCACTGACTCGATGGACATGAGTTTTAGTGAAGTCTGGGAATTGGTGATGGACAGGGAGGCCTGGCATGCTGTGATTCTTCTGGTCACAAAGATTTGGACATGACTGAGCAATTGAACTGAACTGACTAACTGATTCCTCTCACATCAGGAATTTGACCATGCTGTATTTGCTGCTTCCTAAGCATAATATTTTTTAAAATAATTAATAAGAATATATCTTAAGACAATTCTAGAAAGTGTAAAAATTTTCACAGACTATAGTTTGTTTTAACCTAGAGGAAAAAAAAATTAAAGGCACATTGTAATTTAACCTCATGAACATGAATTGTGTGTTCTATTTTCAAAGCAGTCTAGTCTACCTAAACCACTTGGTTTCACTTGTATGAAATATAGTTATTTGCATGCAAGACTTCTGACCATTATTTGACATCTACATCCTTTGTGTTATTATATTCCTGCTTATGATCAGAGAGATTATGTCTAGGATGTCCTAAATATATAACAGTACAAACCCTGAGAGAAGTGCATCCTAAAAGACATTTGCTGTTGTTTTTCAGTCACTAAGTTGTGTCCGACTGTTTGATATCCCATGGACTGCAGCACCCCAGGTCCCCCTGTCCTTCACTATCTCATGGAGTTCACTCAAATTCATGTCTATTGGATCTGTGATGCTATCTAACCATCTCATCCTCTGCTCCCTGTTTCTCCTTTTGCCTTCAATCTTTGCCAGCATCACTGGTAAAGAATCCACCTGCAGTGCATAAGACCCTGGTATGATTCCTGGGTCAGAAAGATCCACTGGAGATGGGATAGGCAACCCACTTCAGCATTCTTGGGCTTCCCTCATGTCTCAGCTAGTAAAGGATTCCCTTGCAATGTGGGAGACCTGGGTTTGAACCCTGAATTGGAAAGACACCCTGGACAAGGGATCAGCTACCCACTTCAGTATTCTGGCCTGGAGAATTCCATGGACTGTATGGTCATGGGGTTGCACAGAGTCAGACATGATTGAATGACTTCCACTTTAAGTTTTTTTGCCAGCATCAGGGTCTTTTCCAATGAGTCAACTCTTTGCATCAAGTGGCCAAAGTATTGGACCTTCAGCATCAGTCTTTCCAATGAGTAATCAGGTTTGATTTCCTTTAGGACTGGCTAGTTTAATCTCCTTGCTGTCCAAGGGATACTCAAGAGTCTTCTCCAGCACTACAATTCAAAAGCATCAATTCTTTGGCACTTATTTATACTCTGACTCTCACACCCATACATAATTACTGGAAAAACCATAGCTTTGACTAAAAGCTATCCTAAAACAAATCCCTCTACTTAAAAGTACAGATGTATCACTTCAAACACTCTAGTAAGTTATAGTATTACTAAACGTCCTATCTATAGCTTTAGATGTATATCTCACATATAGAATTTGAAACCAGGAAAATCGTTTAATTCTTAGACATTGCGNCTAAAAGCTATCCTAAAACAAATCCCTCCACTTAAAAGTACAGATGTATCACTTCAAACACTCTAGTAAGTTATAGTATTACTAAATGTCCTATCTATAGCTCTAGATATATATCTCACATATAGAATTTGAAACCAGGAAAATCGTTTAATTCTTAGACATTGTGAATTATAAAACACTTCCCAAGATTCAAATATAAAATGAGATATAGTTACATTAGGATGATATAGTGTGAAAAACAATGATTTTATAAAATTCATGTTTATAAATTTTAATAAGAGTTTCAGATAAATTAATAATGTTTGAGTTTTTGTATAAGAACAAAATTTGTAAATATAATACAATAAGAAGAAAGAATATTATATAAGTAAACATGTTATATATAACATGTTTTAATTTCTAGGTATGAGAATTAGATCATATTTACCTCATGGGTTTTTTTTCCCATAAAAATGATAGTGTGAGTCAACAAATATGAACACACCTATTATTGTAAGATTACCTCATGGGTTTTTTTTGCATAAAAATGATAGTGTGAGTCAACAAATATGAACACACTTATTATTGTAAGAATGCCCATTCTTGTATTTAAAGGTCTCTTTAGAAGTTCACCCTGCTTTGACAATCTTAAAAAAAAATGCATATTCTGAGAGCTGTTCCAGCAATAAGGAAGCCTTTCAGCATGGGGCTGTTATCTTGGCTGGCAATACTGATAGCTCTGCCTGCAATAAAAAAGCCACTGCTGGGAAAAAACATGTAGTCGTCTTGAGGTTTAAATCTCACTGGCAAACAGAAGCCTATTTTGTGTCAAAGCACTAGGAGAAAAGATTCCAAGCAGTGGGTAGGAAATTGCTTACCTTAAAATGATTGCATTTTACAGAGAGAACATAGAAATCTATGGTATATTGTGCTTCCTCTGTTGCATGTCTAGATCAAAAATCCTAACAATCCACATGACACTATATCTTTAGTAGATAGACAATATTATCATTTGAATATTCCAACAAAATTTGGCTACTTCTGAGATCCACCCACAAACTATGCAGGACTCTGCTTCTGATTAATAGCACACATCCTTATTAAGAGTTATAAAGGAAGAAATTGAAAGGAATGTCAAATGATTCATCATCACATTATCAGCCAGCTGTCTATCACTTATGTTCAAGGGCACTATTTTTGTCTCCTAATATTTAAAACTTTTAAAAGACAGCTAAAATTTGCTCCCCTGTATAAAATCATTTAAAATATAATTTGCCATGTATCATCTCTTCATGCTCTCTGACCATTTTAAGAAACCCATCAACATGTTTTGAGCACATATTTTGCATCTAGTTCTGACCTGGAAACCACTAGAGATTCATAAAAGGCATAATTTTATATTACTGATTTGAAGAGCTGAAATCTAATAATAAGGACAATAAGAGTCACCAAGCAATAGAATCTGTTACTGCTAAGTCACTTCAGTCGTGTCCAACTCTGTGCGACCCTATAAATGGCAGCCCACCAGGCTCCCCTATCCCTGGGATTCTCCAGGCAAGAATACTGGAGTGGGCTGCCATTTCCTTCTCCAATGCATGAAAGTGAAAAGTCAAAGTGAAGTTGCTCAATTGTGTCCGACTCTTGGCAACCCCATGGACTACACCAGGCTCCTCTGTCCATGGGATTTTCCAGGCCAGAGTACTGGAGTGGGGTGCCATTGCCTTCTCCAAGCAATAGAATCTGATAATGTATAAATGTTGAGCACTGGAATGTTTAAAATAGATACATCTAAAAATACAGTACAGAATCATCAAGGATGATTGGAATAATGAGTTGAAGTGGTCAGTGATGGAGGGAAATGTGAGCTTGCACTTGAAAAATGAACATAACATAAATAACAGTGTGTCAAAAACATGGATACTTTAACATAGGAGTACATGACATGTCAGGAGGATAGCACAAACTCATAAAATAATTAACTATTTATTGAGTGAATACTACGTGAGATTCCAAGATAAAATACAAGGAGACACAGGCCCCATGAATTGACAAAGTAGAGGAAAAAAAACCTTGTCAATATAATAAAGATATTACAGTTCTTTGATTATGGCAGGTAAAATGCATTATAAAACACACTGTATGGAAATTAACAGTTTGAGAAAGAAATGTTCCCAAGAGGGGAAGACATAAGATATAAATTCAGGATAAATAAGTGGTTTCTGGGGAAAATCCTAGCCTTCTGTCAGTTCTGGGCAATAANTCAGAGACAAGAAAGAGAAAATCTCTGCCTTTGTGAATCTTGCTAAAATAGTTTTGAGCGAAGAGTATCACTTTAGTTTGTGTGGAGAACAGAAAGGTGGACAAGATTGAATCTAGGAGTTGTATCAGGCAGCTATTGAAATATTTTTGGTAAGAGATAATGATAAATTGAACAACTGTAAAGGTAGTTTGGCAATAGTTACAAAAATTTGCTTATTGTGAACTTCATCTGAGGAGTTACTGAAATAAACAATGTCATAAATATATTCTAAGTACCAAGAGTATAACTTGTAGGAGACAATATCATGTATATAAACATTAGAAGACTACTATTAAATGTTATGCAGTTATTTGAATGCTTCTAAAGAACTATGTATATTATCAAAAATTTCAAATGGACTGACATTTAAGTTTTCCATACATTTAAGCTTCCATACATGTAAGTTTCCATTCATTTAAGTTTCCATTTCTTAAACTCTATTGTAGTTGTACATAGCCTGAACATCTTCCAAAATATAAAATGACTAGAAATAATAGAAAAAATATACATTCTTTTGTAATATAAAACAGTTCCTATGAAAGTGATTATTCCAAGACTCAAAACAAAAATGTTCCTGAAATTCAGATAATCCTGACTTGAAGTAATAACTCAGTTGAGAGAGAAAGGCTGTTCCTGGGATTACTTACAATAAAAATCACATAAATTCTAAAGCCTTCCTTAGGGTGAGACTTAGCCTTGAGTAAGCTGTAGATGGCAGCTGATTCTAAGAAACCCAGATGGTCCATAGACTACAAATTTGTACCCTTATGTACATGGATATTACTCCCCCAAAAAAAGAAGAAAAAAAGAAAAACTAAGGAAAGGAAAAGTTAAATACTTAAATAGTATATTGTTAGAGAGGATAGGTCTTTAGCATTCCTTTACGGGAAAGAATGTACATAAAAATATCAAGGTTAACTATTGTAACAGCAGAACTAGAAACTGCTCTTAAATCTTGGTAGGAAAACAAATCCAACTGAAGTAATTTCACAGTAAGCAAGAGAATTCTGAAAAATGAAGAACAGAACCTAGATGCTTACTACCAAACACACAATGACATACATGCTAGACCTAAGCCTGAAAGTATTTGTATAATTCACTCATGAAGTTAAATGCTTAAGTGTAAATTCCTATTATTTCATATATGTTCTATTTACTTAAATTTTAATATAATTGTTTCTCAATATATAAAATGATTATTTGAAGTAGTCTTTACCCTATAGGGGTTTGTTTGGAACAGTGCCAGAGTCGAATAAAACTGATAAATGAATATATTATAATGTAATTAGTGTTAGTATATTAATTAGTGTGGGTCCAATCAGACCTGGGTGTTCTTTGGAAGGAATGATGCTAAAGCTGAAACTCCAGTACTTTGGCCACCTCATGCAAAGATTTAACTCATTGGAAAAGACACTGATGCTGGGAGGGATTGGAGGCAGGAGGAGAAGGGGACGACAAAGGATGAGATGGCTGGATGGCATCACCGACTCGATGGAGGTGAATTTGAGTGAACTCTGGGAGCTAGCATTGGACAGGGAGGTCTGGCTTGCTGCGATTCATAGGGACACAACTGAGCGACTGAACTGAACTGAACTGAATCTGGAAAGAGGGACCATGCAATAATATAAAAATGAGAAGGAAAAAACTAATTGAACTATATTAAGAATTTATAGTAGTAAGTGATTGGCTGATGAGAATAGATTGAACTCTAAATACAGGAATAGCAAATATAAGGAGCAGCCACTACATTGAAGGCTGAGATAAGCCCTGAACAAATAAAATATGTCTCTGTTCCACCAAGACCAGCATCTAGATTTTACTGAAAAGAGCACAAATATGAGTCACTGAGTGCAAATAAACATCACGCTTTGTGCTGGTAGAATGTGCCAGCTTGCCCTCCAGAGAGTACTAGAAAACCGGCCTCCGGTGAGGTATTTCCATTAGAAAATCACCTAAGGGCTGCCACTGGAAGCTGCTGGGTGTGGTTGCTGGTGGTTGTCAGATACTAGAAAGCAGTGTGCAAGGCTGGTAACCTGGGACTGAACAAGCTGAAGTCATCACAGAAGCCAGGTGCTGGCGAAGGCACACATACAGGAGGAACTAGCTGAACAAGCACCCGGAAACCTCGAAGTAGTAGTAGTAATTTGTCTCTCAGTCGTGTCCGACTCTGCGATCCCATGGACTGTAGCCCACCAGGCTCCTCCCTCCACGGGATTCTCCAGGCAAGAGTACTGGAGTGGGTTGCCATTTCCTTCCCGACCCAGGGATCGAACCTGGTTCTCCCGCATTCCAGGCAGCCGCTTCTATGAGCCACCAGGGAAGCCCAAGATTTAGAAACAAGACCCTTATTTCCTTCCAGCTTTCTCTAGCGCCCTCTATTGACAAAAGGAAAAATACAATATAAGTTCAGATCCATTTTCACAGAACAGGCAAAATGGAAAGTCTCTCGATGCTCAGACACAATAAGTTGATAACTGATGACATTAAATTGAATAAAAATATTCCACTGGCAGATAGTCCAAGTTGCTCTAAGAATGCAAGTTATATGCTATTAAAAAGACATCTCCCATTTATAACACATGTAAAATGTGATAGGCAGAATCCTAAAGGACTCCCCAGGATTCCTTAACCCAATTCCGAAGACTATGAACTTAATGAAATGGCATGCTTATGATTATATTTAATGGAAAATTAGCTTTTGCATACATCATCAAGGTTACTATTCAGTTGACTGAGTTAATTAAAAGGGAGTTTATCAAAAATGAGCTAATCACATGAATCTCTGAAAGCAGACTTTCTTGAGCAGGTGCAGAAGTCAGAAAGATTCTAAAGATGAGAAAGCTTTATCTCTGGTAAGGATAGAGAGGACATAGGAATAGGAATACATGAAGTCTCTAAGTCTTCTGATCATCAGTAAGGAAATAGGGAGCTCAAGCTACAAAAACTAGTCACTAACTTCAAAGAGTTTAGAAATGGATTCTTTCTCGGAACTTCTAGACAAGAACCAAACCTGACCACCACTTTGATTTCAGTTTTGTGAGAACCTTAGCAGAGAACCTAGTGAGACACATTTGTGCTTTTTTATAGACTATTTTTTAGAGCAGTTTTAGTTTCAAATATATTTATTCGAAGTCATAGAGATTGCCCATATAACTCCTGCCTGTACACACGCAGAGTACCTCTCTTTACAAATATCCCCCACTGGATTATACATCTGTTACAACTGATGGATCTAAGTCAACACACCACTATCACCAAAGTCCACAGTTTATATTATGGTTACAGAGTAATTTCACTGCCTTAAAATTCATCTATGATTCACCCATTCATATATCCCACCTCCTCAATCCCTGACAGCCACTGATTTTTTTGTGTCCTTAGTTTTGCCTTTTTGATATTATAGTTGAAATCATATAATATGTAGCCTTTTCAAATTGGCTGCTTTCACTTAACATTTTGTGTTTAAATTTCCTCAGTGCTTTTGCATGGCTTGATAGCTCAATTCTTTTTAATGATGAGTATTGCCTTGACTAACTGTACAACAATTTATTGGACTGTAGCCTACCAGGCACCTCTGTCCATGGGATTTTCCAGGCAATAGTATTGAAGTGGATTGCCATTTCATTCTCCAGGGGATCTTCCCAACCCAGGGATCGAACCCAGGTCTCCCGCATTGTAGACAGACACTTTATCTTATTATTCCAATCAACAACTGAAAGACATTTTGGCTTCTTCTAGGTTTGGGTAGCCACAAATGAGGCGTCTATAACAATCCATGTTCTGGTTTTTGTGTAGATATAAGATTTTAACCCATTTGGAAAAACTAAGGAGCTGGATCACATGATAATATTAAGTTTAGTTTTGTAGGAAACTTCCAAATATTCTTCCAAAGTGGCTATACCATTTTGCATTTCCATAAGTGGTAGAGTTCTTATTGCTTCGCATCCTCACCTGCATTTGGTACTGTCAGTGTTATGGTTTTGGGCCATTCTAATAGGCGCGCATCTTGTATCCTGTGCTTAGTTGCTCAGTCGTGCCCAACCCTTTGTGACCCAGTGGATTGTAGCCCACCAGGCTTCTCTATCCATGCGGTTTCCCAGGCAAGAATATTGGATTGGATTGCCATTTCTTTCTCCAGAGGATCTTCCCTACCCAGGGATTGAATCCAGGTCTCCCATACTGCAGGCAGATTCTTTACTGTCTGAGCCACTAAGGAAGTCAAAGTGAAAGGCTCTCAGTAACGTTGGACTCTTTGTGACCCCATGAACCATACAGTCCATGAAATTCTCCAGGCCAGAATACTGGAGTGGGTAGCTGTCCCCTTCCCTAGGAAATCTTCCAAACCCAGAGACTGAATCCAGGTCTTTTGCAGGCAGATTCTTCTGAGCCAGATTATTATTATTTTATGTTTTTCTTATCACACATGATGTAGACTCTCTTTTCATATTTTTATCTGTATATCTTCCTCGATGAGGTGTCTGTTAAGCTCTTTCATCCATCTTTTAACTGATTAATTTACTAAATAGCTATGTTTTAAGAACTCTTTGTATATTTCAATAACTTTTTTTAATCAGACTTTTTTTTGCATATATTTTCTCACAGTTATGGCTTCCTTTTGTATTCTCTTGATTATGTCTTTTGCAGGAAACGAATTTTAAATTTTAGTGAAGTATAGCTTATCAATTCTTTAATTCATGGATCATGGCTTTGGTACTGTAGTTATAAAGTCATCACCAAACACAATGTCACGTGGATTATTCCTGTTATTCTCCAGGTTTTCAAGTGTATAGTCCATTTTGAATAATTTTTGTGAAGATTGTAAAGTATTTGTCTAGACTCTTTGCTTGTTCAGCATTTAGGTGTTAAATCGTTCCAACTTCGTTTGTTGATTTATTGAACAGGCTATCTTTGCTCTATTATATTGACTTTGCTCCTTGTCAAAGAACAGTTAGTTGACTCCATTTATGTGGGTCTATTTCTGGGCTATATAGATCTTTAACTTATATAGATCTTTTTCATATAGATCTTTTAGGTATTTTTTGTTAGCTTTTCTGGCTAACTACTTCATTTTGGGGAGGTACTAATGTGACTGTGTGATATATGATTATATCTCTGAACTTTAGTAAGTGTGTGCTCAGTTTTTGTCACTTCTCAGAAGGGACAGGATGGCTAGTAGTTGGATTTGGGCATTTCCTTTCTCCCTGATAGAAGAAAATAGAGGATTGAGATTGAGTATTTTCTCTGTTCCATACGGAAGGGTGAGGATGGGCATTTTTCTTCCCTTAGGTCAATTAGGCTCTGGTTAAACAGCTTAAAGGAAGACATTGTTAAGAAAGGAAGACCTGAGGGAAGACCTTGTTAAGAAAGCAGAATGCTCTGGACTTGTATCGAATGATATAGTTCCCTTTCCCCCTTTCCCTCTCAGAAGCATGAAATTATTTTCCTCTGGTATCTACTGAAAGAATTAATAGAGCAGCAGCAAAAACATATATAAATTGTGTCCTCTCTCAGTGTCAACTGGGGAGCCCCAATGACTGCGTTCCCCAAGAGTTTTAAACTTCTGAGTTGCACACTCTGAGCCTCCAGCAATCCTTCAATTACAGTCTATGTTTTGTTTTTCAAGCTCTGGTTTCTGCAGAGGTGTTGGCTCATGTATTTCTGTTCTGCCAGATTGTGATTCTCAGATTGCTTCAGTTTGAGGTACAAGGTCTTGCCCTGTGAACTCACTGTTTATGAATCTAAGAAGATTTTAAAAATTGTTCATCTTTTAATTGTTTGGTCAGAGTGACAACTTCCAAACTTCTCACCTGCTGGACTAGAAATCCCCACCTGAACTTTCCTGACCCAGAAATCAAACCCAAGTATCTGCATTGGCACACAGATTCTTTACCACTGTGCCACCTGGGAAGTCCTTTAAGAATCATATTTAAAGAAAAATTCCATGCATAACTTACTCTTTTCTGATATTTTCAGCATTTGCCCCAGTTTAAAATTTTCAGATTTTCTTAAGGACTGTACAGTAGGTAAACCAAATGCAAAAATTAGATGAAAAACAGTGGTGATTATCCTACCTACACTTCTTTCTGTTAGGGGAAGCACACCGATTGAAACCGCCCACTTTTGCGTGAGTTGTTTTATGACAGGAGATCCTGATAAGGAAGGAATGCGGAACTAATAAGTCACCACCAACCAGAAGAGCTGGGGAAAGGTCAAAAGGAGACACCACGTGTCTGTCCACTTCCCAGAATCCTTCTCGCTAGCATCCACCATGGCTGAGTGATGCATGCACCACCAGGAAAGACTCTGAATTAGAATGATTGGCCAAAGACCACCTGGAAACTAATCCCATCACCATAAAAGCCTAGACTGCGAGCCACCCGGCAGAGCAGTTCTCCTGGGTTCCCTTACCCTACTTGCTCTCCACTCGGGTGCCCTTTCCCAATAAAATCTCTTGCTTTGTCAGCACATGTGTCTCCTCAGACTATTCATTTCTAAGTGTTAGACAAGAGCGCAGTTTCAGGCCCTGGAAGGGGTCCCCCTTCCTGCCACATTTCCACTCATACATCTCCCTTGTACTGTAGGCATTAAAATTTCAATATAGATTTTAATACTGGATATCAAAGAATACGCTCCCCTTTTATATTCTAATAACTCTCCCATGTTAATGTGCATTCAATAGTTTCCATTCTGGTTATTATGGATTCTGTATATCTACAGGAAATAGAATACAGATTGATATAACTTGAAATACATCGGATGACTTCATTGTCTATTAAAACTTCTTGTAATAGCAGCTGTCAATCTAATCAGAAGCTACAAGAAGAACCAATGCATTCTCTTGTGCAACATATAATATAAAAGAAACTTGCAGTGGAGGTAGGAGAATGCTTCATCTTTAAGATGCTGGAATACTATGTGATTTAACAAACGAATAGTAGTTTCCTTGATGCAGAGAAGCAAGCCAATACAGCAGAAGCAAAAATCCAAGGTACTGTTTAAAAAATAATTTTACTTGAGTTGTAAATAGAAACATGCATTCAAACTGTAATGACTTACCATGATTTTAGCAAAAAAAAAAAAAAGAAAGAAAGAAAAAGAAAAATATAATATTGGCTGGCACCTGAAAGTAACCCAGCAATATTTTTACTGTCATGGCAGGATACAAAAAAATCAAAAACAAAATCACAACCAAAAATGTAAACAAACATTTATGCATAGTTTTAGTAAAAAACATATTACTTATAATAGGTAGTGTTTTACAGCGATGTAACTGTTACTTATAATGTATTTTGTAGTAATGGAGCTTTAACATATAATGGATAGTATCTTGTTTAGAAAACTTAAAATCCATTTGGCTGCAGTGCTGAGAAAAAAATAACCTGCAAATTTTCATGCATAGGTAAATTAAATAAAAGTACACTTTAATATAAGCAATGCTCAGAATGTATGCAACTCATATTTTAGAATATACTTCTGGAGGCATGTGTACTCTCCTGGAATAATCGATTATGCAAAAAGACATCATGGTGTCTTTATCATTTTAAAGTATAAATGCTTGTATAGTATAAAACATGGCTGAGAATTGAAACAGCTAAAATAAAGATGGCTTTAATATTTAGGAAGACATACACTGTAGAAGTAAATGTAGCCCAGTGATTAACGACACTGGCTGAGAAATCAAATAGATCTCAATTCAAATAGTGCAAATAGTCTTTGCTAGCTGTGTCTCCTTGGGCTAAGTTTTTAGACCCTTTTAGCAGCAGCAGTAGCTTTGGTGTCCTAATTTGTAAGATGGGGATAACATCATCTTCCTTCATAAAATGGTGAAAGTTAAATGACAGAGTATATGTTAATGCTTATCACACAGTCTCTCACTGATTAAGTGTTTGGGAAAAGCAGCTAGCAGAGATAGAAAACAGAAAGAGCAGTCCTGTAAAACTGTTGTAAATCTGTCTCTAAACACATTTTTAAGAGAGTGAACTGGCTACTTAAATCCTACATAATGAACACTAAGCAGTACAGGGTTTGACAAAGATTGTATGAGCTCAGACATCACAGCAACTCCCCATACTGGAGGGTTGAAAACTTTATTGGAAAGTTTGTTGATGCTACCTTCATTATTTCATTTCTGGGCTCTTTTATTGCTACTCCTACTGTTGCTATAGAAACTAGTTGAGGCACCCCCATTATATAAGCCCTTATTCAGCTCTTATTCTTTCCACCTATTCAACTAGTCTCCTATAGATGTCTCCCAACACACACCTCTTTCTTGCTTAATTGCACTCTGAAAATGACTGCCTTCCAGTTAAAGCTGCACTTTGCACTTGGTGTTTACTTCTCCAAGATAATAATTCCCAACACTCCTTTCCTTTGTGAACATTCATTTCAGAAAGAAGGAACCAGAACAATAACCTCAAGGACCACCAAAACCAGTTCTGGAATCACCTGATGGCAGCCCTAATCATCTCAGTGTCTCCAGGAGGAAAGAAGAATGCAAGACTATCAATCCCGATCTTTACCTATAGCCCCGTTCTCCAATCTAAAACCATAAGACACATTCCTATTTTCCAGGAAGCAGTTAGCCTACTGTGGACCCCTTGCCTGGCAAAGTCATAAAACTCCTTTTTTCTATGCCTCCAACAGTGTCTCTCAGCATTTCTATTTGGTACCAGTGAACAGAGGCTGGATTTTCAGCAATAATACTGAAATGAAGCAGGGCCCTATGGTCCTCCCCTCTCCTCATGAGCTATGCTTGTCTCCTCTCTGTGGAAAATTTCAACCAAATAAGTGTAATCAGAGAAATGAGAAAATGCAGAAGCAAAGGAAAACAACTAAACAGGGCAAAACAATAATAGTTTAGTCACTAAGCAAAGTCAAGAACCTTTAGGTCCTTCAGTTATAGATAAAATTCCAAGCCATATTCCGTAAGCTATCTTGTAGATACTGAAACCATCACAAGGTGAAAAATGTTAACTACAAGATGATCAGACTACAGACATGACATAAACTTCCACAATTCCAAGAACTGACCTCAAAGAACAAATCCACCACGGAACTGGAGATTAACTATATTTAAAACAATCAAAATGATGTTGGCCACACCACTGTGCTGTGCTTAGCCACTAAGTCATGTCCAACTCTTTGAAACCCTATGGACTATAGCCTGTTAGGCTCCTTTGTCCATGGAATTCTCCAGGCAAGAATACTGGAGTGGGTTGCCATGCCTTCCTCCAGAGGTTCTTCCCGAACCAGGGATTGAATCTGCCTCAGATGTCTACTGCACTGGCAGGTGGGTTCTTTATCATTAGTACCACCAGACCACTACATGACCAGTTTCAAGATGACTGTCAGTTGACTGTGCTGTTTCTGCATGTAGCCCCATCCTTCTGCCTATAAAAGCTTTTGCTGACTGACTGTCAATGGGGGAAGTTGAATTTTGGATAGGAGTCCACTCCCTACCAGTTGTTGGCATCTGAAGTAAAGCAAACCTTCCTTTCCACCAACCTTACTTCTTCATTAGGGCTTCCCTGGTCGCTCACATGGTAAAGAATCTGTATGCAAGGCCTGAGACCCTGGTTCGATCCCTGGGTCTGGAAGATCCCCTGTAGAAGAAAATGGCAACTCCCTCCAGTATTCTTGCCAGGAGAATCCCTTGGACCGAGGAGCCTGACAGGCTACAGTCCGTGGGGTCGCAAAGAGTCAGACATGACTGAGCAACTACTACTTTCTTTTTTCTTTCTTGCCTCTTCATTGGCTTTTGAGCAGTGAGTAGCTGGACCTCAAATTTTGGCTACAATAATACAAATACTTGGCACTGTACACTTATACATATAAAATTTTAAATTCTAGATTGTATATAAAATATAGTAGAAAACATATTATTACTTTGACTTTAACTCTTGTTAAGGAAATATAAAGGATTTGTCAATCTAAAATTAAAAAAAATTAAAAAGAGTACAGGTCAATATGCAAAGCATCTATTTGGGATCAAAGAATTGCAATCTAGGGTACAAAGATTTTGTTAGAAACCCAAAGAGAATTTCTATTGCAAGAGAGGGGCTCAGGGTTCTTATGGGGAAAGAGAGGAAGGTGAGGTAACTTTTTTGTTTGTTTTTTTTAGAAGCATTTATTGGTACAAGATGAGATAATCCATCTACTGAAGTGTCCTGGTGAGAGATGAGGTAAAACTAGATTTGTACTTTATTGACTGGTCGAGTGAAGTGTTAACTGGGTAAAAGTTCATTGATCAGTCCTTTCGATAGGATATTCTAGATTCTTTAGTATCTTAGAATGTTGGTTTGGTCCAGTTTAGAGGTACAGAAAAGAGGACAGGCAAGGCCGGTCCTCTGGAATGGTTGCTCTGCCTATATTTTAAATGGCTCCACTTATCATTTACAGAAAGCAAATTTTAGAGTTCTGTGTATTTAAACAAAGCCTCCTAACTCAAGTATATGAAAGTAAAATGCCTCAGAATAACTATTATGTTTCTAGAAAACCATTTAAAGTTACTTTGATTGGGAGAACTTAGGCAAAATGTAGTTATTCATTCTTTAAAAAGTTCAAAATAAACTCTTTGCATAATTGTATAATTAGTAGAGATGCAGTAATAAGTAACAACAGACAGGAAGTTCTTTCCTTTGTATTCTGGTCATAATGATCTCACCAACCTACAATCCACATAAATACCATGAAATTGAGATCAGTGGATTTATCTCTTGCTTGACTAATTCTGGACCCATCAGCATCTGTCCTTACACAGGGCACACAGCCAACAGCAACTGGAACTGTGTAGTGCCCATGAGTTCACTCAGGGCATGAGTTTACTCAGAATATAGCCTGCCCCAGTGAGTGTTCAGCAGTCACAGGATGTAACAAGGACTTGAGCAGCATTAGGAAACTATGTCTGTGGACAACGTGCTAGCAAACCACCCAGGAGAATTCTCACATCCAGAATGCTAGAAACAAACTGCAAAAGAATCTTCCACAGATGGAAAATTATTGCAGAAAACCCTTATTCTTTCCTAGTATCATGAAGAAGGTAGTCTTTGATTTAAAAAGCTCCAGTAAATCTATAATCATTTAGAAGAGAGGAAGATGGAAAGATGGAAATACATTCCATCTTTCTGATTTTGAAATTTTATATGTAGACTGAAATATGAATTACCTAAAGCATTTTTAAAAGTTTTATCTGTTTAGAGTAGTGTTAGGATCACAAAAATACTGATCAGAAAGTACAGACATTTCCCCATATGACCTCTGCCCCTGCCCATCCAGATTTCTCCCATTATCATGACCACCATCAGAGTGATGTGTTTGTTATAACTGTTTACTGACACTTCATAATCATCTGGTGTTCCTAGTTTACCTTAGAATTCACTCTTGGTGCTATACATTCTATGGGCTTGGGAAAATGAATAATGACATATACCTATCATAATGGTATCATAGAAAGTATTTTCACTGGCTATTTTCCTTCCTCCTCTGTAACCTTTGCCAATTACTGTGTCTATAGTTCTACCTTTTCTAAAATGTCATATAATTGGAGGCATAGAGTATATTGTTATTTAGACTGATTTCCTTCACTTAATAAATAATAAGCATTTAAGATTTCTTCATGTAGTTTCATAGCTCATATCTTTTTAATATCCAGTGATATTTCATAGTCTGTATATAAACATAAAATTTTGCACATAAAGTTGGACAAATATAAAGCTGTTTTCTTTGATTTGTTACTGTCTTATTTCTTTAATTTTAGCATCTTAAAATGTCTTACAGAATGTTTTATAGAGAACGTTTGTTGATGATTAATACTTTCAGTATTTGTTTACAATTGTCTTTATTTTATCTTCATCAATGAATGAGAATTTTGTTGTGTCCACAATTCAACATTGATAGTTGTCATTCATGTCTTAGCAGATACGAGTCCACTTTTGTCAAGTTTCAGCTGTACCTTTTAAGAGGTCTGCTGCTGCTAAGTCACTTCAGTCTTGTCCTACTCTGTGAGACCCCACAGATGGCAGCCCACCAGGCCCCCCCGTCCCTGGAATTCTCCAGACAAGAACACTGGAGTGGGTTGCCATTTCTTTCTCCAATGCATGAAAGTGAAATGGGAAAGTGAAGTCACTCAGTCGTGTCTGACCCTCAGTGACCCCATGGACTGCAGCCCACCAGGCTCCTCCATCAGTGGGATTTTCCAGGCAAGAGTACTGGAGTGGGGTGCCATTGCCTCTCCACTGTCATGATAATCTGTTATGTCTTTCATTTCTGACTTCATTAGTTTTTCTGATTTAATTTAGGTGTCACACATTTTCTCTAGTATTTGATAGCCAGAGATTTGTTTTTGGCTATCTTGTTAGGGGCATTTGTGGCTCTTTCCATCAATTTTGGAATATTTACAAACAGGTTTTCAAATACAATCTTTCCACATGTTTTCTATGCTTTCTTTCTGGCAATATCAATCAGACTTATGCCCCTTTATTCTTATCTCATATTTTCTATTTCTTTGAATTTTGTATGTTCCTTAACTTTTGAAAAGCTGAGGTTACTACTTCTATTTCCCTGTCACATTAAACAAAATTCTTTAACATCTTTAATGAGTTTTAAAGTTTAGGTATCATTGCTTTTTATTTGTGAGCTTTCTTTAATTATTTGTTGAGATGAGTTTGACAGAATTTATAACCATAAACATTTGCTTGAATTTTATTCCCAACTTTCATTTCTTTAAATGCTTCCATGGGAATAATTTTATTACATCCCTGACAATTTCCTGGCTATAGAAAAAAAAATTTTTTTTTAGTTTACATATCTCAGTAATGGTTCTTTTTTTTTTTTTTTTCTCCTTGAAATGTAGCCAGTTTTTAGGCTTGCTTTTATTTTTGCATTGTTGGAATTCCAAGTGCCTAACTAGGAGATGTTTTCTTCTACTAAGAACTTGGATTTGCTCATGTCAGGAGTTTATACTATCATAGAATCCCATGAAAATGTGAGATTCACAATAAATCCCCTTTAGGCTGTTGCGGCCCTGATGGATGTTGCAGCCCTTAGACTGCCCTGACATGAGCCTTGGGGGGACTCAAGATGGAAATAAAAGTGGCTGCCTGCTGGCAAGCCCTCAGCCACTGTAGTAACCCCTAATGGCACACCCTGAGGAAATTCAGCATGGGAAGGAACAGGCTATTTTGCAAATCAAGGGAATGATTTCAATGGGCCCAGATTATTGAATCTTCCCATACATAGAAAAGTACTAAACTCATTAACTTGAGGTATCTGGTGGTGGTTTAGTAGCTAAACCGTGTCTGACTCTTATGACCCTATAAAGACTGCCAGGCTCCTCTGTCCATGGGATTCTCCAAGCAAGAATACTAGAGTGGGTTGCCATTTCCTTCTCCAGGAGATCTTCTCGACCCAGGAATCGAAACTGGGTATCCTGCATTGCTGGCAGATTCTTTATTGACTGAGCTACAAGGGAAGCCTATTGAGGTATCTGGTTTTCTTCAATTAACAGTAATCTTTTGAAGTTCAGAATACCTGGCTTTGTGGCAATAACTGCTATATCTCTTGCTTCCTCCTTTACCTTCAGTCTTTGGAGCAATTCCTCAGTTACTGGAGAGGCTGCATCTCAGGCTGAAGTCCTCAGTTTTGTCCACCAAATAAAACTTAATTCTCAATTTTTATATTGTGCATTTTTTCCAGTTGACACTTCTGTCATGAACTAACAAAGTACTTTGCCTTCTGGCAAGTTTACTCAGCCATAAATATATATATATATATATATATATGAAAATATAGAAATTTATAATATAGATGTCATAATAGATTTAATGAAGAAATGAATAATGCAGAAGCCCACTACAAAACTTAGAGACAACACATCTTTTCTAACAAATAAGGGTTGTTAACAAAATTCACTATGTATTATATACCAAGTAACTTACAAACTCAAAGAATGTTTATTGTAACTCATACTTTCTGATAAAACATTAAATTATAAATTAATAATGAAATAATAATGAAATAAAATTATTAATTTCATTAATAATGAAATGTCCAATGAAACCACAGCATTTATATTTGATACTCACTCTTTCAAATATCTCAAAAGTCAAAGACTCATAGGACTCCCAATAATATTAGGCACATGCCAGCCATGGCATTTATGTAATAAAGGTTAAGAGTTACAGAGAGACCTAAGAGTTACAGAGAGACCTAAAAACTAACCTTCACTTTTTGCACTATAGTTTCATGAATAGAAAATGAATAAAGAGTTTGTGTTCTGTTGGTTTGATAACAAATGGCCTGTAGGATATAATTTGAAGTCTGAAAGAAATAGTCCCAAAGAATCACTGTAGATAAAACCTGTTCAGTGAGTCTGTTGGTGTTTGATTTGTAGAAACTGAATTAAACCAAATCTCTGCTCCAAAAGAACCAATATTATTAGACTTGCCAGTTTTAACAGTTGTATCATCTGGTTTCTTTACATTTCTCTAATTTCTACACAATTTCTTTTTCTATTTATCCAGAGAAGGCATTCTTTTTCCTTTTTCCTTTGGTCTAACTACACTACAAATAAGAAAGAGAACAATAATTTCAGTGGATAATGTTTTACACAGCATGTGTGGCAAATTATTTTCAGGTAAAAAAGTATTAAATAGTCGTTACAGAGCAATTCTTTTATATGGGACATTCCTCATACTTTATATTTTTAATAGATACTTTGAAACTTTTTCAATAACCAAATATACACGTTACATCTGGAATTATTAACAAAATAATATGATTTTGTTTACTAATGGAGTTTGGCAACAGTGATGAATATATAATTGTGAGATTATCAGACATATATTTTTACAAGTTAATCTTACACTGGTCTTCCCTGGTGGCTCAAAGGTAAAGAATCCGCCTGTAATGGGTTTGAACCCTGGGTTGGGAAGATCCCCTGGAGGAGGGCATGGCAACCCACTGTGGTATTCTTGCCTGGAGCATTCTCATGGACAAAGGAGCCTAGTGGGCTACAGTCCATAGGGTCACAAAGAGTCTGACACAACTGAGCAACTAAGCAAAGCACAATCTTACAGTAATTAAATTCTTAGTAAAGCACTGTAATATTTGTTTTACCAAATTATTTGGGATTAGGTTATACATTGATTTGCCAAATCAAGAGTTAGTTTTCACAGAAATAATGTTAATGTGTAAAATGTCTTAAATGAGGTACAATTGGACTTTCAATTTGTCATAGCTTTTTTCCAAATCAGAAAGATAGTCCATATTTAATAATATAAAGGCTATATTTGCTGTAGGTTTCTGTTCAAATAGGATAAAAGATGCCTAAAAACATCTCTGGTATTTTTTTCAGTTCATATAAAAAGACCTATGTGTTTTATATAGTATGAAGAAAATATTGAAGTTAAATGATATAATAAATTAGAATTAGTATTTACTAAAAGTTTATTTTTAGTAAAATTTTATGTTAGGAGTGCTATACCATTTAGGCTTATGGATCTAACATTTATATCCACAATTTGAAAATAAGGAAGGAATCATGAAAAAGTTAGTTTGGATGGTTAAATACTCAGAATTCTACATATACATCTCCATCAGAATTGTACTTTTACATCTTTCTTTATAGTTTTACTTTTGTCTCTTATGAAACTGCTAGAGGAATAGTTAAAAAGAGCAGTAGAAACTGAGGTAAGTATTCTCAGTGCTAATCTCATCTCTCCCAATTACTACAGATGTAGTTTTTGGAAAATTGTTTAAATATGCCTATCATCATTTTTTGATTTTTCACTTCAGCGGTCACTGTACATAGGATGTTCTACAACCATATAAGGTAGTGAAAATGAAGGTATTTTTTAGAAAATAAAAACTGCAGTGCAATTCTGTAATATAGACATGATGATAGGAGATACATAGAATCAAAACCAGGGTCAAGCTGACATTCTGTCAGTCATCTCCTCTTTATTCACCAAAACCAACCTCTCCCTCACTTTTCTTGCCTTAAGGAGAAAAAACACAATGCTCTCTGTCATTGTTTACATTTATTGTTTAAATAACAAGTAAAAGGAAGTGAAAAAATGATAATGAAACCGCATCAATGGAAGAATATTCAATTTAGATAAGAAAATATGAGCTTGATTGCTGCCTCCATCTATGAATTGTTAACTGATTCTTTCTGTAAATTATCTGCTTGCTCCAGACCTACATTTAAACATTTACTATATTAAGGTGGAAACAGATAAGACGACCTGGAGAACAGTAAAAGTTAGGAGAGAAACAGAACTAAATAGAAGCTAACCCAGGTGGCCCATTGATAAAGAATCCACCTGCAAAAGCAAGAGACACAAGAGATGCAGGTTAGATTCCTGGGTAGGAAGGATCCCTTGCAGTAGGAAATGGCAAGTTGCACCAGTACTCTTGCCTGGAAAATTCCATGGACAGAAATGCTTGGCAGGGTGTGTGGTCACAAAGAGTCAGATATGACTGAGGAACTGAGAGCACACACAACATGTATGTAATTAAAAGCTAAATCAATGAAGAAAGGTTTATAAGTGAGATTTATCCAACAAATATGCAAGAAGACACTAGGAGTTCCTATTTAGACTTACTGGGAGGTTAAGGATGTACATGACTGAATTTATGGATAAAATAGTTGTGTAGGCAACCAGAGCCCAGAATTCATATAGTGAGGCACTCAGTGGGTTTTAAAGCCTGTCCATGGTACTCCAGAAAAGATTTGGGTTAGACAAATGTAGTTAGTAAAATGTCTATACTTTTAGAGGATAGGGATAAAAAATGTAACGAATCATGAGAGACAAAGAAGTTATATCCATAAACCAACAAACACACTTGAGTTTCAGAAAGAAACCAGAAAAAAATAAATAAATAAAAAGGAGATGACAACTATTAAATAAATAATAGGAGCTAGTGTCCCAAGTAAGAGAAAACAGATTTTCAGATGTGCAGCAATCCCTAAGTGTAAGCATGAGGAATGGAAGAACCACCCAACATTTAACCTCAAAAATTTAACCTTAAAAACCTCAAAATTGAACCTCAAAAACGTTTAACCTTAAAAAATTTGAGGTCATAAAAAAAGGTGACTTGTAAAGAAATGTGACCAGGCCTTGGCATGAGAGAGTTAAACCAAAATAAGGTTTCCAGAAATCATGAGGAAAGCTTCCATGGTGCTTTAAGAAAAAATCATCTATTATTCTTAAATACATGTGCCCAGATAACTGGTGGGGAGTGAATTTTAAAAATACTGGTCAAAACTGGAGCTGAGTCAGACACCTTGGTGAATGAAGGAGAAGACACAAATTAGTCTGGTGTTAGGTAGTTAGAATAGGAAGAAGGAGTCCAAAATGGCAATGGCTAAAAGACAAAGAAAGGAAAAAGCCCGAGAAAATGGAGCAAAAGAAAATCCGAGGACCAGAGTGAGAACCTCAGGTGAAACAGCCTTCCTGGCTACCACAATTTACACAGGGCAGCCTCAGGGTGAGGAGACAAAGCATATAAAAAGAGGAGCCAAGACTGAATCTCTCTCTTTTTATATGTGACCCACCCTCATGCCTCGAGGGTATACTATCCTTTGCTTGCCGAATAAAACTGAATTGTAACCAAGCTGCAACACTGGTCTGCCGTTTCAAATCTTTGTTGTGGAGAGAGAGAACTGAGAAAATAACACACTCCTCCAACACTGGGAAAATGTGTTTTTAAAATATTTTCCTCTCTGAGTATAGAGGAAGGCACATTATGCGTGTGTACATTAGAAAAGGGATGGAAATTACAGAGTTGGCACAGAAATTATAAAATTATACTTCAAAATAAAGCAAAGTAAAATCTAGCTTGTTTGACCTTAATTTCTAAGAGAAACCTCTTACAGATTTAGAGAAATGGGGCTTTAGAAATTGAAATACATTTTAGAAGCAAGTTAATTTTCCTATAATTAGAAATAGTATATATTTATAGCAAATAAAAACTCTTTAGATCATTTTTAAATTTTAAAACAACTTTTAAAGTGATGAAAATAATTATACTTCAGAAGAGGATGCACACATTTTCAACTTTGAGGGGTGAAATAAGAGAGGTAATGTACAGGACAGGGTTGTGAAAATAACTCAGTTTCTGTAGTAAGGTATGAATCAGTCAGTTCAGTTCAGTCGCTCAGTAGTGTCCGACTCTTTGTGACCCCATGAATAGCAGCAAGCCAGACCTCCCTTGTCCATCACTAGCTCAGCTCCCAGAGTTCACTCAGACTCACGTCCATGGAGTCAGTGATGTCATCCAGCCATCTCATCCTCTGTCATGCCCTTCTCCTCCTGCCCCCAATCCCTCCAGGATCAGAGTCTTTTCCAATGAGTCAGTCTCCACATGAGGTGATGAGGTGGCCAAGTACTGGAGTTTCAGCTTCAGCATCATTCCCTCCAAAGAACACCCAGGGTTGATCTCCTTCAGAATGGACTGGTTGGATCTCCCTGCAGTCCAAGGGACTCTCAAGAGTCTTCTCCAACACCACAGTTCAAAAGCATCAATTCTTCAGCGCTCAGCTTTCTTCACAGTCCAACTCTCACATCCATACGTGACTACTGGAAAAACCATAGCCATGACTAGACAGACCTTTGTTGGCAAAGTAATGTCTCTGCTTTTGAATATGCTATCTAGGTTGGTCATAACTTTTCTTCCAAGGAGTAAGTGTTTTTTAATTTCATGGCTGCAGTCACCATCTGCAGTGATTTTGGAGCCCCCTAAAACAGAATCTGACACTGTTTCCACACCTATTTGCCATGGATAGATCTGTCCAAATGAATTTGGATGAGAAATATATTTTTCAAATTTATATAAGTAAGCTAATATAAGAACTGTTGCTGCTGCTGCTGCTAAGTTGTTTCAGTCGTGTCTGACTCTGTGTGATGCCATAAGAACTAGAAATTACCAAAAATAGCACTCAACAGAAAAAACAAAAATCAAGAATTAAGGTGAAATTATTTAACTAATTTTTTCCCCATATCTAAGAAACAATTGCAAATATAAAAGAAAGTAAAACTATCTGAATAGCATTGAGAACAATGGACTGATGTGTGTGTGTGTGTGTGTGTGTGTGTGTGTGTGTGTGTTTGTGTATAAAACAAATTGCAAATATGTAACAATTTGCAAATAGAAGAATTTAAATAAATGATTTATTTTAGGTGAGAGGGTTGAAGGTTGATTGCAAGGCAGAGCATGATTTACATTATTGACTCTTCTGCATGTTTGATTTTTAAAAGGCATAACAACTATTACTTAAGAAAACTAACTTCTAGAAAGGAAATGAGAGTCTGATAAAGTAGGAATATAGTCTTAAAGGTGAAAGAAAGGAAGCAAAATGTTGAAAGAGGCAATAAGAAAAGGCTTCATAATACTTCGGCTGTGACTTAAAAGACATTTGGAGAGGAACTGGAGTCATTTGTTAAATAGCAGTAGAGACATTGGTTCACTGGTATTTGTGAAAAATATGATGAACATTGACAAGCAAACATTGTCAATATTGCAATGGATCTTTCTTGGTTCTAATTTGGCAATTTGCCAGGGTTAACAATAGCAACACAAAAGAACAAATATAAAACAGGAACCAGAATCAATTCATGGAAGTACCATTTTAGGTATATAACCTGGACACAGTTTATTTCCAAATGATAAGACATACATGTGGGTTTCACAAATTATTAAGAATCTTTCTTCTTCCCAAGATAGCTCAGCTAAATTCTGCACTGAATTTCAATTCTTCTATTCAGTTTTTTATTATCTGTATATTATTATTTATACTGTATTATTTATATAACTGGCTTACTGCTTACCAGTTACCATTTTAATTATTTTAAGATAGGAAACATTAAATGCTCATTAAACATTCTTAATTTTTTGCATTTTTATGCCATTTCTTAATTTAGTTTGTTTCCTAGAAAAGGTTGTAGTGCATATTTTTGACTAGTTTTACTATAATTATATGCAAAGGGTTTACATATAATTGTTTGTTAATATATATTAAAAAGTTTGTAATAAAATAAATGGAACCCATGTACTATTTTGTGCTCATTTATCTTAAATGTCAATGTAGAATTTTCAGAAAGAAGTTACTAACACACATACACACACACATACATATATATCTTCAACTTATTTTTCACTTAGAGGTTTATAACATTAGAATTGATAAGAAAAAGTGACTCAGGGTAAACCCTGACTCTAATCTTGTCAGATGTCAGGAAATGAAAATATACAGAATATACACATTTGTCAAAAACCTTCATTTTGTATGCAGTAACAAAAAAAGTTTACCAAAAGCATTATATTAATACTTAGTATTTCTTCATGAATATTTTAAGATTAAATGTTTAGTAATAAAAATGTCTACTTCTATCAACATTAAGAATACATAATACACTAACTATATCTATCCCTTTGGAATAAAAAGAATGCATCATCTGAAGTAAAAGGTGTATTTTCCTATAGGCAATATCTATGATCAATGTAATATTTTGCAAAAAGATATTTCATTAGAAAATAATCAGGCACTCTGTATAATTAAGTAGGAAATACGAAAATCAGTATTTTTTCAAAACTAGCTTTTGGATAGGTGACATTCCTAAATTTATAAAAATGAAATAGTATTATTCAATAGTTTGGCAAGCAGACAGACAAAGTACCTTTGGGCATGTATTTATTTTTATGTTTTTTATTTTATTATGGTTTACATTTTTCTACACTCCTTTACAGAAACATATTTTGGCAGTGATATGAACTACTGGCAAATGATCATTCTTTCATTTTTTGTAGCTGAATGCAAACAAGATATATTCTATCCTGTTGATATATTAACAAAATACTTCTAATAAGCAGGTGTGGTAATTTTTATATTTCAAGTTTGGGGTTTATATATATTTAGAGAATCGGTCTTTTGAATAGTCTGTTTGCTGATTTGAACAGCATGCATGAGACTATTACAGCTGTCTCTTATACACATCTAGATGTGTATAAGAGACAGCTCATCCTCTGTCATGCCCTTCTCCTCCTGCCCCCAATCCCTTCCAGCATCAGAGTCGTTTCCAATGAGTCAACTCTTCGCATGAGGTGGCCAAAGTACTGGAGTTTCAGCTTTNCCTCCAAAGAACACCCAGGGTTGATCTCCTTCAGAATGGACTGGTTGGATCTCCCTGCAGTCCAAGGGACTCTCAAGAGTCTTCTCCAACACCACAGTTCAAAAGCATCAATTCTTCAGCGCTCAGCTTTCTTCACAGTCCAACTCTCACATCCATACGTGACTACTGGAAAAACCATAGCCATGACTAGACAGACCTTTGTTGGCAAAGTAATGTCTCTGCTTTTGAATATGCTATCTAGGTTGGTCATAACTTTTCTTCCAAGGAGTAAGTGTTTTTTAATTTCATGGCTGCAGTCACCATCTGCAGTGATTTTGGAGCCCCCTAAAACAGAATCTGACACTGTTTCCACACCTATTTGCCATGGATAGATCTGTCCAAATGAATTTGGATGAGAAATATATTTTTCAAATTTATATAAGTAAGCTAATATAAGAACTGTTGCTGCTGCTGCTGCTAAGTTGTTTCAGTCGTGTCTGACTCTGTGTGATGCCATAAGAACTAGAAATTACCAAAAATAGCACTCAACAGAAAAAACAAAAATCAAGAATTAAGGTGAAATTATTTAACTAATTTTTTCCCCATATCTAAGAAACAATTGCAAATATAAAAGAAAGTAAAACTATCTGAATAGCATTGAGAACAATGGACTGATGTGTGTGTGTGTGTGTGTGTGTGTGTGTGTGTGTGTGTTTGTGTATAAAACAAATTGCAAATATGTAACAATTTGCAAATAGAAGAATTTAAATAAATGATTTATTTTAGGTGAGAGGGTTGAAGGTTGATTGCAAGGCAGAGCATGATTTACATTATTGACTCTTCTGCATGTTTGATTTTTAAAAGGCATAACAACTATTACTTAAGAAAACTAACTTCTAGAAAGGAAATGAGAGTCTGATAAAGTAGGAATATAGTCTTAAAGGTGAAAGAAAGGAAGCAAAATGTTGAAAGAGGCAATAAGAAAAGGCTTCATAATACTTCGGCTGTGACTTAAAAGACATTTGGAGAGGAACTGGAGTCATTTGTTAAATAGCAGTAGAGACATTGGTTCACTGGTATTTGTGAAAAATATGATGAACATTGACAAGCAAACATTGTCAATATTGCAATGGATCTTTCTTGGTTCTAATTTGGCAATTTGCCAGGGTTAACAATAGCAACACAAAAGAACAAATATAAAACAGGAACCAGAATCAATTCATGGAAGTACCATTTTAGGTATATAACCTGGACACAGTTTATTTCCAAATGATAAGACATACATGTGGGTTTCACAAATTATTAAGAATCTTTCTTCTTCCCAAGATAGCTCAGCTAAATTCTGCACTGAATTTCAATTCTTCTATTCAGTTTTTTATTATCTGTATATTATTATTTATACTGTATTATTTATATAACTGGCTTACTGCTTACCAGTTACCATTTTAATTATTTTAAGATAGGAAACATTAAATGCTCATTAAACATTCTTAATTTTTTGCATTTTTATGCCATTTCTTAATTTAGTTTGTTTCCTAGAAAAGGTTGTAGTGCATATTTTTGACTAGTTTTACTATAATTATATGCAAAGGGTTTACATATAATTGTTTGTTAATATATATTAAAAAGTTTGTAATAAAATAAATGGAACCCATGTACTATTTTGTGCTCATTTATCTTAAATGTCAATGTAGAATTTTCAGAAAGAAGTTACTAACACACATACACACACACATACATATATATCTTCAACTTATTTTTCACTTAGAGGTTTATAACATTAGAATTGATAAGAAAAAGTGACTCAGGGTAAACCCTGACTCTAATCTTGTCAGATGTCAGGAAATGAAAATATACAGAATATACACATTTGTCAAAAACCTTCATTTTGTATGCAGTAACAAAAAAAGTTTACCAAAAGCATTATATTAATACTTAGTATTTCTTCATGAATATTTTAAGATTAAATGTTTAGTAATAAAAATGTCTACTTCTATCAACATTAAGAATACATAATACACTAACTATATCTATCCCTTTGGAATAAAAAGAATGCATCATCTGAAGTAAAAGGTGTATTTTCCTATAGGCAATATCTATGATCAATGTAATATTTTGCAAAAAGATATTTCATTAGAAAATAATCAGGCACTCTGTATAATTAAGTAGGAAATACGAAAATCAGTATTTTTTCAAAACTAGCTTTTGGATAGGTGACATTCCTAAATTTATAAAAATGAAATAGTATTATTCAATAGTTTGGCAAGCAGACAGACAAAGTACCTTTGGGCATGTATTTATTTTTATGTTTTTTATTTTATTATGGTTTACATTTTTCTACACTCCTTTACAGAAACATATTTTGGCAGTGATATGAACTACTGGCAAATGATCATTCTTTCATTTTTTGTAGCTGAATGCAAACAAGATATATTCTATCCTGTTGATATATTAACAAAATACTTCTAATAAGCAGGTGTGGTAATTTTTATATTTCAAGTTTGGGGTTTATATATATTTAGAGAATCGGTCTTTTGAATAGTCTGTTTGCTGATTTGAACAGCATGCATGAGACTATTACAGAGAATATATAATGCCTCCACACAATTACTGAGCAACATGCTCCATATTAACAAGTATTACCAATTGGTTTGTTAAGAAAAACACTGCAATTCCTGGAAATATGAACTCTACTTATAATGTGAATTGTAATGTATTCAATATAAATAACATGTGCATATCTGTCAATTATTTAAATAAGTAAAAATATCATTTATTTTTCTTTCATTTTAAATTAGTTTGAAGATCTGAACATCGCCTTGCCTTTAAATGGTTTTGTAGGTGTTTCTGAGCTAGACTATTATATCAAAATTTAATGTATATTAACTAGCTTCATAGCAAAAATAAAGCTTCCCTCATAGCTCAGTTGGTAAAAAAAATCCACCTGCGAAGCAGGAGACCTTGCTTCTATTCCTGGGTCAGGAAGATCCACTGGAGAAGGGATAGGCTACCCACGCCAGTATGCTTGGGATTCCCTTGCAGCTCAGCT
Source organism: Neotragus moschatus (assembly GCA_006410615.1). Classification (NCBI taxonomy): domain Eukaryota; kingdom Metazoa; phylum Chordata; class Mammalia; order Artiodactyla; family Bovidae; genus Neotragus; species Neotragus moschatus. The sequence goes on from SJYA01001720.1 coordinate 207,021, forward strand.
GGTAAAGAATCCTCCTGCAATGTGGGAAACCTGGGTTTGATCCCTAGGTTGGGAAGATCCCCTGGAGAAGGGAAAGGATACCCACTCGCGACTTTCACTTTCACTTTATAGCAAAGTAAAAAATGTTTTAGTTAAAAAAAAAAAAAATAATAATATAAACCTAGTCAAGTAACCTAAGAAATGTTTTTATCTCTTTTGGAGTTGAGAAAACACATTGTGTGAGTTAAACCAACTCTGTTTTAAGCTTTTATTTGATATTGTTAGCCAGTACTGGAGATCAGAAAGATTTAGAAAGATTCATACTAACTTAAGATTGTGAACAAAGAAGACTTTTTTTAAAAAAATGCTGTTCTTGGAATTAGCATTATAACTCCTTTCTGTGTAGCATCCAGTCACTTGGCCATTTATTAAACTTTCCTGAATATCAGCAGCATTCATTGTTCCAATAGTTGATTTCGATTAAAGCTACTTAATGTGATAAACCTTAGGATATGCAATATCCATTTGTGTCCGAGTCCTTAGGAGTGCTTCAGTGGCTATCACAAAGTATTTCTTTGAAGATATTCAATGAAGCTGTGGGGCTTTTTGTCAGGTATCATTCTTGGATGCCTTATGATTATTGAGAAATCAAGAATAGAAAGACAGAAATATTTCTGAAATATTTGGAGATTAATCAGCATACTTTTATATAATAGATTTCAAAAATGAAATCTCAAGAGAAAATTTAAAGTGTTTTTAATTAAATGAAAAGGCAACACAACTTTATCAAATGAAAAAGCAACACAACTTTATCAAAATATTTGGAATGCTATGAAAACATTGCTGAGAGCTAACTAAGCATTAAAGGCATATATCAGAGAAGAAGGAAGATCAAGAATCTATATCTAAACTTTCAACTTAGGAAATTAGAAAATGAAGAACAATTTTAAATCCATGATAAAAACTCTCAGTGAAGTAGAAATAGAGGGGTTCAACTTGATAAAAAATATCTACCAAAAAAAAAAATTAGAACCCTATATCTAAGATCATACTTAATGGTGAGAAATTAGAAATTTTCCTAATAAAATCAACTGTAGAATGGATGTCCTCTCTCATCCCTCATTTTCAAGATTGTACTGGAAGTCCCAGCTAATGTAATAATACAAGCAAGGAAAATAAAAGATGCACAGTGTGGAAAGGAAGAAATAAAATTGTCTCTGAAGACAGCTGACATGATCATCTATGTAGAAAATCTGAAAGAATAAAAATACCCAAAAAACTATATATAAATTACAACAAGTTTTCAGGATACAAAGGTGATACACTATTGTTTCCCTATATTTCACCAATGAACAAGTGGAATTTTAAATAAAAATGAAACGTAATTTATGTTAGCAGCCTCCAAAATGAAATACCTAGATATAAATCTGAAAAAATAGGTACAGTTTTGAGATACAGGCAACTACAAAACTCTGATAGGCAAAATTTTTAAAGTACTGTATATAAGGGGAGACATTCCATATTCGTAGATAGAAAAATATTATCAAGATATTAGTTCTTCATAACTTGATCTACAGATTTAATTCAATCTTAATGAAAACCTCGGTAAATTAGTGTGTAGCTATCAACTGCTTCCAAAGTTTATATAGACCCAAAATACCAAACATATTATTGCAGAAGAACAAACTGGGAGGAATGACACTACCTAAATTCAAGAATTGTTATAGAGCAGTTCAGTATTTTCCAAAGAATAGACAAAGTGGTCAGTGATATATATATATATATATAGAGAGAGAGAGAGAGAGAGAGTACAGAAATATATCCATATTAATATAGCCAACTGATATTTGACAAAAGTTCAAAAACAATGTAATGAAGTGAAAAGTCTTTTCAACAAATTTCAACAAATTGCTCAAATATCTGGACCTTCACATATCAAAAATAAAAAAATGAATCTAGACATGAACCTTATACCTTCCACAAAAATTAGACTTTACACCTTTCACAAAATAGAAAACAAGCCAAAAAACAAAATACAAAACTTTAAAACTCCTAGAATATGGCACAGGAGAAAACCTAGGTGACCTTTGGTTTAGCAAAGCCTTTTTAGATAGAACATCAAAGGCACAATCCATGAAAGAAATAATTGACAACTTGGACTTCATTAAAAGTAAAAGATTTTGGTCTGAGAGAAACAATGGCAAGAGGGTTAAAAAACGAGCCGAAGAATGGGAAAAATATTTCCAAAAGACACAGCTGATAAAGGACTGTTATTCAAAATACACAAAACCTCTTAAATGTCAACAATAACAAAACAAACACACCAATTAAAAACTAAGTCAAAGACCTTAACAGATATCCCAACAAAGAGAATATACAAATGGCAAATTAAGGCACAGGAAAACATGCTTCACATTGCATGTCATTAAGAAAAAGCAAACAAACTAAAAGAACAATGATAAATCATTACACACTTATTTGAATGGCTAAAATCTAGAATACTGACAAAGTCGAATGCCGAGGACATGAGAAGCAACAGAAACTTTCACTCATTGCTGGTGGGAAAGCAAAGTGGCAAGCCACTTTTTGAAGAACATTGACAATTTCCTTCAAAATTAAAAACATCTGTATCATACAATCCAGAAAACAAAGTTGAAATTTATGTCCACACAATAATTGGTGCATAAATGTTTATGGCCACTTTTTCACATTTGCTAAATTTGGCAGTGATCAACATATCCTTTAGTATATGAAACAATGGAATATAGTTCAATGCTTTAAAAAAATAACAAAAGAGCTGTCAAGCCACATAAAGACATGGGGTTACTTTAAATGAGTATTGCTAAAAGAAATAAATTAATATGAAAAGGATACATATTGTGTGGCTCCAATTATACAACCAGCTTCCCTTGTAGCTCAGTAGGTAAAGAGTCTGCTTGCAATGCAGGAGATCTGAGTTTGATTCCTGGGTCAGGAAGACTCCCTGGAGAAGGAAATGGCAACCCACTCCAGTATTCTTGCCAGGAGAATCCCATGAACAGAGGAGCCTAGCAGGCTACAGTCTTTGGGATCACAAGAGTCAGACATGACTAAGCACACAGCACACAATTATACAATATTCTAGAAAAGATAAAACTATGCAAACAGTATAAAGATCTGCAATGGCCTGGGTTTAGGTGGGGAATGGGAGGAGGGAAAATTAGGCAGAGAATAGTGGAGTTTTACACTTAAAATTACTCTTCATGAGACTATAAAGATGGATAGGTGTCATTATTCATTTGTCCAAATCTATAGAATATGCAAAATAAAGAGTGAACTGTGCTGTAAACTATAGAATTTAAGTGAGCTTGGAATGTCAATGTAGGTTCATCAATTGTAACACATGCATAGCTCTGACGAGGGATATTGATAATACTTGAGCTATACAGGCATGGGTACAGCTGGTTTATGGGCAATCACTATCCTTCCCCTTAGTTTTGTTGTGAATCTAATCCTGTCCTAAAAATTAAATTCTGAATTTAAAAAATGAGAGTTTTGATACATAATAAGTTAAAAAAAAAAAAGAGGGGGAGGATTGTGTATGTGTGTGTTTGTGTGTCTTTAGCACTTTTCATAGTATTACTATATATGTGGTTAATCTCTTACTAGTCATTCCTTATAGTGTGATTCCAAAAATGTGGGTTTGTTTTTTTTTTTGGAAAATATCTTAGATGTGATTTTATTTTCAGATATTAATTTTACTGCCCATATCATTCTAGTTTAATAGATTAATCTGCCCACACCTTTTCTGAACATGCCAGTCCATTTTCCCATTACTTTTTGTTGTTTTATTGTAGTCTGTAATTCATTAGAAGGCATACTTTTTTTCTCCAGTACCTATGGGATTTTCTCACTATTCTTAACGTTTGTCAGTTAAATGAAAATGGACTTTTAGTTACATGAATGTGTTTGTATTGGTTACGCATCCATGATAGCTTTTTCTTGGAAGAATTATGAATTTAATTCTAGAGAATCCTCAGTCACCATCTTTTTGAATATACCTTCTCTGCCACTCAATCTACCATCTTCTCTAGGACATCCTATTAGAAGTGTATTGGAATCTTTCAATATCTTCTACTTATCTTCATTTATTTCTCTTTCACATTCTCCTTTTATATCTCAATGTGCTCATTTCAGTGAGGGCTGAATTTAATCCCCAATACCAAATCCTAATTCACAAATTCTATTTAGGATTACAACTAATACAAAGTTTACTCTGTCTTTGAGAGGTGTTTTGTAATTTTGTTCATATGATATATTACAGACACAGAAAACCCCCTAAGGTAAATGCACAGTGGAAGAGGTTTTCTTAAACATCAATGCCTATGGATTTCATATGTACTTCTTGATGCATGTTTGTCTGCTTGTCTTTCTTCCTTTTCCTTTTGACTATTAGTGATTTTTTCCCCAATATTTCTTTCAGGAACTTAAGTTAAACTCAGCTTATGTGCATTTTTTAATTCATTTGTTAAGGGACTGATCCCCCTGTTGTACCAGTTTTTGACTTTCATTGTATTAAAATTTCATGTCTTTGTATTCGTATCTAGTGTTGGGTGTTTCTATTTACTTGTTTTATCTCTTTTCTTACACTTCCTACTCCAGATGTTCTAGATTTCTCCACTTTCATATGGGACCTCTAATCCAGGATTATACAGGTGACATGTGAGCCCTCAGTAGGTTAACTGGTTAGAGCTAGCTCTCAATCAGTCGCTGACACATGCATAATGTAGTCCAATTTTTGTTTCATTTTTCTCATAATTCTACAGCTATGCAGCTTTATACCATATTGTATTCAACCATCTTACTCTCCTTTGATTGCGTTCACAATTATATCCACTGATTGATTTGTTTATTTTGTATGAGCTTTATTTTCTTAATTCATTTAAAATGTTAAATCTCATTTTTCTTTATTTATTAAAACAGGTGAGATTGATACAATCTCAAAATTTAACATGAACCAGAAGTCTACATATTTTTGTTTTAATTTCTAAAAATTATCCCTCATGCAAATATTATGTTCTCATATATTTTGTTCCCATTTCTTCTTCATCCAAATTTTTGAATTGTCAAAGGCTTTATTCATTTTGTTGGCCTGGTTATGATCTATTTAGGAGCACAGAGGGTAAGATGAAGCTATTTGGAGTCCTGGGAAATGTTCCCAGATGATTATTTCTTCTTTAGTGTAATACCTCATCTTATTCTGATTTAACACAGAAACGTGGAAAGTAATGGCCAATGATTTTGCACATTGGTCTGTTTTACATGAAGAAATACTAAATATTCAAATATACTGAAAAGTTTAGAGACTGCTAATTTTATGTGACCCACTATTGAATATAAATTGAAAGAATTTCCTTAAAAATCTCAGCCACAGATCTTGGTGTGGCTGTAGGAGAATTAGTATAAATTGTCTCGCAACCTCCTCTTTCAGGCAATATGTAGATTATCTTCTGATAATAGTATTATTCATGATATGGCAAAATATATTTCCTTTTGGCAAAAAAAGTGTATATAATCTAAATATAGCTCTTTTTTTTTTTAACTAATATTCTAGAAGTCACTGTAAAATTTTTTAAAAGGGGGTGAGATCCCAGCAGTACCAAACATTACCAAGGAAAATTTAGCTTAGTACTGATGAGTAAAGCAGAAATCCTGATGGGACCCCGTGTCTCTGGCCAGCCTCTTCTCTCCAAGAAGAGCACATGGAAAAGTGGTGTGCATCAGCTGGGTGCTGCTGGATGACAGTCTCCATTCTATCATTCACATTTCACATTTTTCTGAGTTGTGATTTTATGTCCTCATGATATGGAAATTACTTCTAGATACTGTCAAAGTAGAATTCATATGAATGCACAGGATTTATTCATTCTTTACCAAAGCTTTGAGTTACTCTAACATTGAATTATGTGTCTATTTACAGCACAATCACCTATCTCCATAAGTAATAAATCTGTTGCTATATGTGGCTAAAAACATTGCTGTTGCCTTTAAAGTTAATAGAAATCATAAGTCTATATTTAGAGACAATAAAATTCCAGTAAAATTATTTTTTATTATAAGGAATATGTATCTTCAATAAAACTGTTTTAATGAAAACCCTACTGTATTAATACACATTCAAGGATTTATTTCAATTTTCATCTATAGGCCATATAAATTATAATAGAATCTCCATGTATTGAGATACTGAGTGATACAAACTTAAACATTCATTAAAGTTCAAATTATTTCATGTATCTTCAACAGGGGTAATATCAACCTAAGGGGCAGAAATCTGTTCGGGGTGGGAGGAGAGAAAGATATCTTACATGTTATAGTAATTTATGATTCTCTAAAGACCCACAGTCCTTCAATTGATATATAATATATCAATGCTATAAAAATTTAATAGTGAGGAATTAAGAAGAAAATAATCTAAAAATTTCCTTAGAAAAACTTAGGGAAAAAAAAAAAAGGTTGAAAAACACTGACTCATTTAACCTTCATAGAGAATGTGTGACATAAACAGTGGCACTACTCTGATTACAGGACAAAGACCAGAAGCACAAGAATTATTGTCCAAAGTTACAGATCCAGTCAACAGTAAAACAAGAATGTGAACACAGGTCTGGATTGAATCCCGTCCTCTAGGACATCTCACCACTATGCATTCTGCCTCTTTTCAAAAAGATTTACTAAATATATGTTGTCAAATAAATTAAAAATTTGTGAAAATACATAATAACTTTATATCACATATTAAATAAAACTAAGATTCGTAGTTACAAAAATAACGCTCATAAAACGTGAAGTTAACTTAGAAATTGGATACTTAGCAAGCAGCATCACAATATGGGTTGTCTTTATCATATTATATTTGCATGTAAATAGTTTAACTTTTCATTTACTGATGATATATGGACTTACCTATAGCTCTAGCTTATAGAATAATAATAACTTTGAGCGTACGTTTTGTATGTTATTGAAAACATAAGCTGTATATGTCATACTTTACCCTCCACCCACTTGATAAATTGTATACATAGAAATCCATGTGGACTTACGCTACTATTATGTTAAAAAAGAATCTCTTCCCTCCCTCACATTTTATGATTATGAACCCAATCCTTGCAATAGATTATGTCACTCTTTCATTCATATTTTCAGGAAGACAGCAGTCAAGGCTCATTAAGCTTTCTGCTGCAAGGTAAAAATTAAATTTTTATTAAATAAAGCAAGCATTAAATAAGCATGAAGTTGATATAATAATATCCTCCATCTTCATGAATAAATGATTTACAAAAACCAAAGAACACTTAATTTAAAAAACTTAGATAACAGATTACTAGTTAAGTAGAATAATGTGAAAAGAATATGTGCTATATCTCAACAAATGAAAATAAAATATTTTTATATTAATTTTTAAAAATATCTTGCTGCTGCTGCTGCTGCTGCTGCTAAGTCGCTTCAGTCGTGTCCGACTCTATGCGACCCCACAGACGGCAGCCCACCAGGTGCCCCCACCCCTAGGATTCTCCAGGCAAGAACACTGGAATGGGTTGCCATTTCCTTCTTCAATGCATGAAAGTGAAAATGAAAGTGAAGTCGCTCAGTTGTGTCCCACTCTTAGCGACCCCATGGACTGCAGCCCACCAGGCTCCTCCGTCCATGGGATTTTCCAGGCAAGAGTACTGGAGTGTGGTGCCATTGCCTTCTCCTTAAATATCTTGAGAGTATATCAAAGTGTAAAAAACACAGAAAAGTCAGCAAATACTAGCCTGTATAAAATAGGTTCATTGAAAACTAAATAGGAACGTTCAAAGACAAAAATCATTATTGGAATTATCATAATTGAGGCAACTTGAATTTCCCACATGATTTGCAATANAAATATCTTGAGAGTATATCAAAGTGTAAAAAACACAGAAAAGTCAGCAAATACTAGCCTGTATAAAATAGGTTCATTGAAAACTAAATAGGAACGTTCAAAGACAAAAATCATTATTGGAATTATCATAATTGAGGCAACTTGAATTTCCCACATGATTTGCAATAATTACCATCATTTAAAGTCAATCTTCTAAACTGTACCGACTCAGCTGATTTTTTTTAATGAGTCTAGAGAACAAACCTAAGCATGCAAACAGCTGCTGAGATTCATTGATCAAAGACAGAAAGGCAGAGCACCTATCTAAACTTAATTAAAGATATCTCTGAAAGATAATAAGAACTCAAAAATATCTGTGTTTTGCATTCACCTATACAATTTTTGTAAAAATTTGGAACTTCAGAAATAATTTTATACTACTGTCAACTTTTATTAAAAATCTCCCAGATATCTGACATACAAACTTTAACCATAGCAAGCATTAGCTGACTGAGTAACCATGGAAATTAAAGAACTTTGGTTATAAGATTATGTTGCAGAAATACAAAAGAGGTTCTGAGATCCAAATTTAGTGAATTTAGTAATACTATATCTTTTTGCATATTGGATATAACTCTAAGATGCATGATTATAGAACCACCATATATATTTTAATGAAACAGCTATATTATTTAATCACTAGAAACCTGTGTGCATTTTCTTATATGTCAATAATAAAAACTGTATAAAACATTCAAGTGACACAAATAAATGTAATTACACACACACACACACACACACACACACACACACACATATAATATACCTGTATGGGGGTCAAGAAGCAACAGTTAGAACTTTACATGGAACAACGGAATGGTTCAAAATTGGAAACAGAATGACAAGGCTATATATTGTCATCCTGTTTATTTAATTATGTGCAGAGTACATCATGCAAAATGTCAAGCTGGATGCATCACAAACTGGAATCAAGACGGCTGGGAGAAATATCAATAACTGCAGACATGCAGATGACACCATCCTTATGGCAGAAAGTGAAGAGGAACTAAAGAGCCTCTTGATGAGAATTAGAGATACCAAGGGAACATTTCATGCAAAGGTGGGCTCTATAAAGGACAGAAAAGGTATGGACCTAACAGAAGCAGAGGATATTAAGAAGAGGTGGTAAGAATACACAGAAGAACTGTACAAAAAAGATCTTCATGACCTGGATAAACACGATTGTGCGATCACTCATCTAGAGCCAGACATCCTGGAATGTGAAGTCAAGTGGGCCTTAGAAAGCATCACTACGAACAAAGNTACTTTGCTGACTAAGGTCCATCTAGTCAAGGCTATGGTTTTTCCAGTAGTCATGTACAGATGTGAGAGTTGGATTGTGAAGAAGGCTGAGCACTGAAGAATAGTTGCTTTTGAACTGTGTTGTTGGAGAAGACTCTTGAGAGTCCCTTGGAATACAAGGAGATCCAACCAGTCCATTCTGAAAGAGATAAACCCTGGGACTTCTTTCAAAGGAATGATGCTGAACCTGAAACTCCAGTACTTCAGCCACCTCATGCGAAGAGTTGACTCATTGGAAAAGACTCTGATGCTGGGAGGGATTGGGGACAGGAGGAGAAGGGGACGACAGAGGATGAGATGGCCGAATGGCATCACTGACTCGATGGGCATGAGTCTGAGTGAACTCAGGGAGTTGGTGATGGACAGGGAGGCCTGGCGTGCTGCGATTCATGGGGTTGCAAAGAGTCAGACACGACTGAGTGACTGAACTGAACTGATGAAAGTGAAAGAGGAGAGGGAAACAGCTGGCTTAAAACTCAACAGTCAAAACACTAAAACCACAGCATCCAATCCCAACACTTCATGTTAAGTAGGTCAGGGAAAAGTAGAAGCAGTGACAGATTTTATTTCCCAGGCTCCAAACGCAGTATGGATACTGACTGCAGACATGAAATTAAAAGACATTGCTTCTTGGAAGGAAAGCTATGAGATAACTAGATGGTGTATTAAAAAGCAAAGACATCCCTTTGCTAAAAAAGGTTTGTATAGTCAAAAATATGGCTTTTCTACTCCTCATGTATGGATGTTATGGTTTGACCATAAGGAAAGCTGAGCACTGAAGAACTGATGCTTTTGAACTGTGGTGCTGGAGAGACTCTTGGGAATCCCTTGAGCTGCAAAGAGATCAAACCTGTCAATCCTAAAAGAAATTAACCTGGAATATAGTTGGAAGGAATGAGGTTGATAGTGACACTCCTATATTGTGGCCACCTGATGTGAAGAGCCAACACACTGGAAAAGTCTCTGATGCTGGAAAAGATTGAAGGCAGGAGGAGAAGGGGATGACAGAGGATGATATGGTTGGATGGCATCATCAGCTAAATGTACATGAGTTCAAACAACTCCAGGAGATAGTGAAGGACAGAGAAGTCTGACATCTTGTAGTCCACAGGGTCACAAGAGAGTCAGACAGGCTAGTCTGTCTATGGGATTCTCCAGGCGAGAACACTGGCGTGGGTGACTATTTCTTTCTCAGGGGATCTTCCTGACCTAGGGATTGAACATGGGTCTCCTGCATTGCAGGCAGATTCTTTACTGTCTGAGCCACCAGGGAAACCATATATATATGTATATATATACATATATATATATATATATTTATTTAAAACCCCAGGGTCTTTGAAATGAAAGCCCCAGGGTCATATATATATATATATGACCCTGGGGCTTTTATTATAAGCTTAGAATTTGTTACAGAGAGAGAAAAAAACCAACTTTTTGAAAGACTGAAATGCTAAGCAGAGAATTTGGTGCTCTCATAGGAGAACTGGGGAAGCAAAAAGCTTGGATTAAGGGGCAAAAGAAAGAGAACAACTAGTAAGCATGCAAAACACTGTCAGTGCTCAGGTTATGATTACATAAAAACTGGAAATAGACTAGCCTTGTGTGGCTTAAAGTGCTGTGCCTGTAATCAATCTCTGCTGCAAGAAACAAACTGAATGCTCCTGGGATGAAGATGACTTTCAGAGCCAGTAATGTTTTGGGCAGACAAAATCAAACATTTCAGAGTAATTAAAAGACACGCCAGAATATGAGATTTGCTGACAAAAAAATCAAGAGAAAACAGACAAGTATTCCAGGTGCTACAAATCTCAGGAAAATTTTTTGAAATACCCATGGTGAATATGACAAAGTAAAGATAAGATATGCTTGAGCATTTCATCCAAGAATTGAAGTTACAAACAAATAAACAAAACCTGAAACAAATGGAAATCCTTGAAATAAAAATTTCAATTACTGAAATTAATAACTAACTAGACTAAATAAAAAATAAATTAGACACTACAAACGACACTTATATCACAGCATAGCAAACAAGTTCCAGTCTGCACTCCTATATGCAAAGTGTTATTTTAAAGTAAGACTTCTGGAGAAAAACATAGAAAGTTTTCTCAGGACCTTTTACCCCAAATATAAAGGATACCACACATAAAGTTAAAGATCAATGTTTACTTCATTAGTAGAATATATTTATGTCCTCTTATTGGAAAAGACCCTGATGCTGGGAGGGATTGAGGGCAGGAGGAGAAGGGGACAACAGAAGATGAGATGGCTGGATGGCCTCACTGACTCGATGGATATGAGTCTGGGTGAACTCCAGGAGTTGGTGATGGACAGGGAGGCCTGGTGTGCTGCGACTCATGGAATCGCAAAGAGTCAGACACGACTGAGCGGCTGAAGTGACTGATTGATGAAGAATGAAAGAGGCAAGACACAGACTGAGAAAAGTTGTGTAATGCATATTTTGAAAATGAAATTATATTGAAGATAAAGTACTCTTCCACATCGGGTACAGAATGATCGCCCCCATAAATTAAATACTGGGCAATCTGGAAAATTCATGAACAAGAGAGCCAAGTGGTTTATAAGATTATCGGAAGGTTCAACATCATCATTTATTATAAAAACAGAAATTTAAATCATAATGAGATAGAAGGTACTCCAAAATACCTAAACATAAAAAAGAAAATTAAGACACCAAGTGTTGGAGAGGGAGAGGCATACCTAGCTATGTTATGTGCTACTATATAGCATTTTGGAAAAAATATTTGTGAGCAATCATAAAACCCAGACATGCATACCCAAGAACTAGCAACTGAACTTCTTGATATATACAAAGCTAAAACGGAT
>SJYA01001720.1:219231-329731 GCA_006410615.1 Neotragus moschatus
GCTAAAACGGATGTGTGTTTTTGTTTGTGTGTGTGTGCAATCAAATTATTCACTGAGATATAATGGATATTCATGTTATCTATATAACAGAATATTATATTATATCATGATACCAAGAATGTATAGATATATTTTATAGATATAATAACACTGAATAAAAGCAAACATGTACACAATGTTTAGAAATATTAATCAGAATGCTAGTTACTCCTAGTGATAGTGTTAATGACAGAGAAGAAAATAACAGAAAGCTTCTATTGTTCTGACAAACACCTATTTCTTAATATCTCATCTGGGTTGTTATCACAAATTTTCAATGTACAGATCTACAATTATGTACACTGAGATTTTTCAAATAAATAAATGAACACACATGTATATATATATACACATATAAAGAAATAAATATTTCCACCACATGCTCACAAGAGCAAAAGATGTGTATTTCAATCATTTCACTGAATTTTTAATGAAAATTATTCCTAATTATTCTTAATATGAATCTAACACAAACTTTATTAAAATTGTTTTCCAACATATTCACTTTTTCTCATTCTTACCAATATAATTATTTTATCAAATAAATTATTTGCTGAATATAATCCCAGCGCTTATATTTTTCTTAATCTTATTCTTAAATTTAGCAAATTAAAATACTTAATATTTTGTGATTCTTAGAAAGAGTCATATAGCCCATATCAGTATACCTTATCATTTTCCCTCTAATGATTACATGGGAATTCCTGCTGACAGCCTGATGAGCTCCCAATTGACAGCAGCTTCAAATGCGAGCCATGTGGATGAGCTGTCACGGTCATCCTGCCCAGTCAATCCTAGAAATGGCATCTGTTTCCAGCTAGTAACTGATTCCTGCTGATATATTCCAAATATATGAACAACTCCAAGAAATAATTTCTTGATTAAGTCATTTCCCAAATCCTGAACCATATATTGTCAGCATAATTAAATGGCTCTTTTCACTGACTAAATTCTGTGCATTTTTACTAGAAGACTACTTTATGTTTGTGAAGCAAGGAATGAATTGATATATGGTGTTCAAAAGGGTAGAGTGGATAAACCAGAAAATAATGCCAACCTGTGCCTCTAGTCTTTTGCTAGAATATTCAGAGAGTTTCCATATCTCAGTCCCATTCATAATAACCATGTGACTGAGTTCTGCCAATAAAATCTAGTCAAAAGTGAAATAAGCAACTTCTAAATCTCCTTCTTAAATGCTTAGGCATCTATTTGACAGTTCAAAGGTTCAATAAGGGAGCTGTATTGCAGGAAATGGGAATCTCTAAGTGTTTGTGTGGACTGAAGCATGTATTGGACTGTGACATAAATGAGAAATGAACTTTTGGTTAAACAAGTTAGATCTGTGACTCATTTCTTAGTAAGCATGATTTTTTCTTTACTTTTCCACTTCGGATCACAGAAAATACCTTCATTTGTATGGGAGTGTTTATCAAAAACTGCAGATCTGTCTCCTTAAATAAGTATAAAAGATCATTTGCTTTAAAAACTTAAAGATTTTTGAGATTCACCTGAAATTTACAGAATTAGTCCAAGTTGTGTTATAAATAAAATGAGACAAAGAATAACTCTTTTACAGCTTGTACTAATAAATTTTCAACTTTTTTCCTGTGATGATGTTATAAAAAGAGATAGGATAAAATTATATCGACACAAGTTCTTCATGTACCTGAAACTGTACAATTCATCCCCCTCATATGATCAGAATATGTTGAAAAGCATAAAGAGAACTCAGGGAAGTCCTGGTTCAAGAAAATACATACTACATCTGTTTGCCAAAACAGTTTTGAGCCTATGAATATCTAGAACTCATTTTATTCAGCTTTGGGATGTAATTGGAGTGAAATTGGGGCTTCTCCGGTAGCTCAGTGGTAAAGTATCTGCCTACCATGTAGGAGATGCATGTTCAATCCCTGAGTCAGGAAGATCCCCTGGAGGAGGGCGTAGCAACCCACTTCAGCACTCTTGCCTGAAGAATCCCATGGACAGAAAAGCCTGGCATGCTACAGTCCAGGGGGGTAACAGTCAGACATGACAAGTGGCTGAGCACACACACACACACACACACAAGTAAAAAGTACAAAGAAAGTTAAGTGGCTGGAGTTCCCTGGCAGTCCAGTGGTTAAGACTCTGCTTCCAATGCAGGGGGCACAGACTTGACCCTGGTCAGAGAACCAAGATCTCACATGCCTTCCAGTGTGGAAAAAAAAAGTAAATGATTGTATCATGCTATTTGTTAATCACTCAACAGACACATTCAGTTTTAGACTGTGTTGAGTATGCAAAATTACTTTTTATGTACTGGAAGAAATGAAGACGTCATTTATTAGAATTCTCCAGAAGAGTTTTGTATGGACATATGTTAACACTACAATAAATATAACTTTCTTGAGTTAGTCACCTTGGGCTGCTTTGACACAATATCATAGACTGGTTTCCTCAAGTAACAGACATTTAGTTTTCATAATTCTGGAGAGGGGGAAGTTCAAGATCAAGGTGCCTTCAGATTCTTGGTGAGAGCCCTTTTCCTGGCATGGAGTGTTTGGTGATTCACTGTATGCTCATGTAACCTCTTCATGTGTGTGCTTAGAGAGTAAAACCTCCTCTCCTTCTTCATAAAAAGGACTAATCACATTATAGGGGCTCAATTTTCATGAATCAAACTGTATGTAGGCACTGCATCACAAAAGCATGGAACAGACAACTCATAGAGGAATTGGTTTAGCTATGTTACAACAAGACTTCATTTGAAAAATAAACAGCAGGTCATATTTATCTCCTGAACTTTCATTTGTTGATCAATGTTTTAAGAGCTATAATAAGAGCAATATCACAAAGGAAATGTGAACCTCAAAACTACAAAGCAGGACTACCCTTCCAGACTGAAATTCAACTCCAGGCAGTTAGATGAAAGAGAAAATTAAGCTTTTATATTTTGAAACCATCAATTTTGGGATCTCTTAACCACTGAATTTTAGCCTATCTAGATCTTCTTTGCATCTATTCCACTTATAAAATTACAAAAATTTTTAGTCATTTACCAACTACAATTTCTGTGATGTTCCTGATCCTCCTCTCAATTTATTGCTTTATATCTCCTTCACATTTGATATGTTTTTCTTTAAAAATATTTCACAGAAATTAGTTTAAATTTTACAGTTTTTAGCAATATGTACAAGTCATGTTCATAAACATAAGAGCTTTAAATTATCTACTAATATAAGCCAAAGGCCAACACATTTGCTAAAATGAATAAGAATTTCATTACAAATTTATTTCAATGGACATTTTTTTTTAACATGAAAATCATTCTTTGTCACCAAAGAGAGTATATAACAGAAAACTTTAACCAACTTTTCTAAAACTCAACTCCTAGTTTAGGGTAACTAAAGGCATTATTGGAAACATTTTTTCCTAAGCAAGTGAAAGTGAAATGAAAGTCGCTCAGTCGTGTCAGACTCTGCAACCCCATGGGCTATACAATCCATGGAATTCTCTAGGTCAGAATACTGGAGTGGGAAGTAGCATTTCCCTTCTCCAGGGGATCTTCCTAACTCAGGGATCGAATCCAGGTCTCCCACACTGTGCGTGGATTCTTTACCAGCTGAGCCACAAAGGAAGCCGAAGATGGTATAAAATTATCATTTGCTTAAAACAATGGTGAATACTGATTAGGTCTCCAGTACTTTGGCCACCTCATGCGAAGAGTTGACTCATTGGCAAAGACTCTGATTTTGGGAGGGATAAGGGGCAGGAGGAGAAGAGGACGACAGAGGACGAGATGGCTGCTTGGCATCGCTGACTCGATGGGCGTTGAGTTTGAGTGAACTCCGAGAGTTGGTGATGGACAGGGAGGCCTGGCGTGCTGCAGTTCGTGGGTCGCAAAGAGTCGGACACGACTGAGCGACTGAACTGAACTGATACCTTTAGGTTGGTTCTGCATCACATCTCAAAACAGCAATGACAAAAATCACATGGTCACTTTTCACATAGATAAAAGTATATACTTCTTGAGATTTATATTTCATTAAATAAAAGTAGGAAATATTCAACAACATATATGAATTAAAATAATTACATAAAATATATAATTGAATGACACGATATGTCACTGTAGAACTAACAAAATAATACTATATTTTCTTCTGGATTTGTATTATTTAATAAATTTCTCATATCTCAAATCATATTTCCTTTATATTATACTTTTATTAATCCAATTTGTATGAATAAGATCACTATAATCTGATCTGAACAACTATCTGTCATTTTATATAGGGAAACTGGGATATGAGAAATAAAATAATATGAAGTATCAGTATAGACTGACAGTGAAATTTACTGTTCTATTAAATATTCAATTCAATGATTCAGAGCAAAGAAAAAAGTATGCATATATAGCTTAAATTTCCTGTGGAAGGCACAGTAGAGGAAATGAGTAAAGTCACATAGAATTAAGGTTTTATTCATGATGTTCACAGAATGATTTGATATTTTTTATAATATTGAGTATTCTGCGAATTAATAATGCATGTGCATAAAAGAAAATTTACATTAGGGGTCTGATTATTCTGAACATCATAAACACTGTTGAAAATGGCACAATTTTTCTGTTTAAGACACATGCTGAGAGAATTCATATATACTAATTGATAAATAAGATACAAATTAAATATTACATATGTATAATTTATATATATATGTATATATATACACTAGGGAAAGTATTGGAAAGTAATTTATCCCTCAGCTATACTACAAAAGTGAAAAAATATTCAGCTCCTAAGTGTTATCTAAACCATTTTATGGGAGAAATATTAAAATTGACCTTTTAAACAAATTTCTTGAGGTGAGTATTTTAAAATTCATTTAGCTCATACATGTTTAATTGCTTCAATAAAGACTATCTTGGAGAGGAGGGGAGTAATGCAACAGGACTAAACACACAGGATTCTAAAACATTTTAAAACAATAAGAAACTGGAGCTCTAAGAAAATAGAGAATTTAGTGTGTACACAGATGATACCATATGCATAAGAATTACAGTCACCACCAGGATTGCCTCCTCATCAGACAACAGAAATACTAAGATGTTTGAGTTCTTATAAAAAGTATTAGGGAAAAAACTCAGGGAGATAGTGAAGGACCAGAAAGACTGCAGTTCATGGGGATGCAGAATTGGGCCCAACTTAGCAATTGAACCAGAGAAGGCAATGGCACCCCACTCCAGTACTCTTGCCTGGAAAATCCCATGGATGGAGGAGCCTGGTAGGCTACAGTCCATGGGGTTGCTAAGAGTCAGACATGACTGAGCGACTTCATTTTCTCTTTTTGCTTTCATGCATTGGAGAAGGAAATGGCAACCCACTCCAGTGTTCTTGCCTGGAGAATCCCAGGGACGGGGGAGCCTGGTGGGCTGCCGTCTCTGGGGTCGCACAGAGTCGGACACGACTGAAGTGACTTAGCAGCAGCAGTAGCAGCAGTAGCAACTGAACAACAAGGGAAAAGAGGCAAGCAGAATCAGGCAGGCCTAAACTGGAATTATTGTGTGTGTGATTCAAATAAACCACCAATTTTAAATTTCATTTCTTTCTTTTTGTAAAACAAGTTGATTAAGCTGGGCTTTGTTTATGCTGCTCTTGGTAGGAGCTATTTTGGCCTTATATGTACATTCAGATTGATACTAGCCAGGGTAACTTTTGGGGAACACAATATAAATTCTATCTCAAATTGGCTGTAAAAAAATGAAAAATAATATCTAACTCAACTGAAAGTCTAAAAGTAGGACTATGATTAAACTAGGACATATGTGTTTCCTGAGTCAATGAGTGGCAAGGGCAAACCCCAGCACTAAGAATTGTAGAATCTTGATGATATTAACCAAGTCTGTGGCCCTTTCCCTACTCTGACATTCTAAACATCAGGCATTTGTGGGCTCCACAAATAAGAAACACCCAATGTGCTCCTTCACTAGGAAGATTGTGAAGAGACGTGTTGTTTGTTCAGAAGTCATCCAGGAGTCATCTTGAGAGACATGAAAGTTTCAGATGCAATAGTGGGAGAAATTCTAGCAGAAACCCCTATACAAAGGACCAGCAGTGGTGAGTATTGGACTTACCAAAATTCTGATGGCATGTTACTGACATCAGCTGCTAGACATGTAATTTAGGCAGTGATATTGACTACAGTGATTCTAAACCTAGTTCCATTCCATCAGATATGCCAGGAAAGTACATGGATTAACTAACAGTCTTTAATTAATTATTATTCTGCTTAAAACAGAGAGAATCTCAGAACATTGACTTATATGGAGAGTGAATCTGTTTATTTATATTAATAATACACTAAGCCATGTTTGAAACCCTTGACTAATTATTGTTACAAAGAGTAAACCATGAGGTAATTTTTTTCAGAAAAAAAAAAAATAGACTTTTTTGAAAAAAAAGGAGATAATATTATTCTCTTCCTAATCAAGAGTGAGAAAAATAAGTTAATAAATAAAAAAAAGGAAAGAGTTAAGGGGTATTTAAAAAACAAATAATGGGTCAAGTGCAAAGAATTGTTCTAGGAATGAAGAAGAAATAAAGGGTTTAGCGTTTCTTGAGCCATTCTAATTCCTTAGAACCAAAAGTGAAAGTGAAATGAAGTCGCTCAATCGTGTCCGACTCTTTGTGACCCCGTGAACTGTAGCCCACCAGGCTCCTCCGTCCATGGGATTCTCCAGGCAAGAATACTGGAGTGAGTTGCCATTTCCTTCTCCAGGGGATCTTCTGGACCCAGGGATCAAACCCAGGTCTCCCGCATTGCAGGCAAATGCTCTAACTTCTGAGCCACCTGGGAAGCCAAAAACAATGTGTTAAAAGTCCACAAAAAAGTGCAAATTTCCTTTGCCACCTTCCTCTTTATACTGAGCCTTAACATTAACAGAGGTTATTGGTAAAATTTGTGGAAAATAAATACAGTCTTAATGATGACAATGAAGTGATGATGGTAAAGATTACAGAAAAGGGAGGAAGGAGACAAGTAAATAACTTACATGAAAAAAAGTATTTAATTCTTATTTTATATGAGGTTCTAGGAAACTGTCTTGTGGTTACCATAATTCAGGTTATACAAAAGGATAATTTTAACAGCTTTATCATTTTTATACCATGTGCTGTGTTCTGTGCTTAGCCGCTTCAGTTGTGTCCATCTCTTTGCGACCTTATTGTCCGTAGCCTGCCAGGCTATTCTGTCCATGTGATTCTCTAGGCAAGAATACTGGAATGGGGTATGATACCCTTCTCCAGGGGATCTTCCTGACCCAGGGATTGAAGCCATGTCTCTTATGTCTCCTGCATTGGCAGGCCGATTCTTTATCACTACCGCCATCTGGGAAGCCCTTTTATACCATAAGATTAACCAATTCATAATATATAATTCAGTGATAGCAAGTATATATAATCACAGATCTAGGCATCATCATCACAATACATTCTAAGATACTTCTAATCATTCCAAATTTACCAACTAGTTGTTATTCCCTCAACTTCCAAGCCTAGACAACCATTAATACAGTTTCTAATACTATTTACTAATTCTGAACATTCCACACACATGGAATTATATAACATATTTTTTAATAATGTCTTCAAGGTTTCTCCATGTGACTTTTAAGAAAAATGATTTATTATTTTTATAGGTTTTCTATTATGATTACACAATTAGCAATAATATGCAGAATAAAATACTAAAGATGTTAAGATTCTTATTAATAATACTGATACCATAATAAGGGAAATTAGCCTAATATTATCTATTCTATTCAAAATGTTTGCTAATAATCTTTGTCTCAGCCAGTTAACACTTAATAGCTTTGACAAGGTTAATACTTTAGAGAGTGGGTTTGCATAGTTTTACTAATAGATAGTGATTCTTTAAAAGACAGGCACTGTGTCTTAAATTTCACTCCCATAACCCAGAACTATGTTTGTTCAAAGCAAACACTCAGCAGATTTTTACTGTATTTCTCAATATACAACATTAATCCAATTACCTTTAATATATACTGTTAATCAATAAGTGGATTTAGAAGCCATAACAGTCATACATTTAGTATGCTGGCTTACTTTCGGAGGGACAAAAGTCTTATCTTAGTTTCCATTAGAATAAACCATCAGTAACATTTAAAAAAATAAGATATTTTTCCCAAATAATAATGACATCCACAGGAGACACGTAGATGCTTCTAGAGTGACCCACAGAGCAACATTGGCCATGGGATAATAGTCACCTTGGTGAAAGGGAATTCAGTGGTCATTCTCCAGCAAGTTCTTTTCTCAGCATGATGACTACATAATTGTGAGAGAGAAACCCAGAGTGGAGGCACAATTCATCTGGCTCTTCCTGTCCCTGACTGCCCATTCAAGTAACTGGCTTTGTCGGGCAAGGGTGACTATTACAAAATAAACAAGAGGAGGAAAAGGCAGTGAAAATGAGTCGGGCATGCTGAGTCTGCACCTGCTTATAGTCTCTTTTCAAAACCACCTACCACTTTTCAAAATTTAATATTGTAACTCTCAATACTCTCAATACTATAATAAAACAAAAATAAATACCACAGAAACACAGCAATGTGATGTCTTATTTGTTCAAAAATAAACAAAATGTATGAACGTCACAATGTGGAGCTACTCTTAGTAGTACTCAATGGTAATGAAAAAATTTATTGAGCAGGCCAGTAAAATTAGATAAGAACTATAGTTTTTCTTTTTTAACATTCAACTTATAAGAGTTGCGTAGGAATTACTATTCATTTTTACATGTTCTGTGCATGCTACTGAAAAAGTGTTATGTGCGGGTGCAACTTCAATCATGCTTCAAGTAACAGATAGCAGAAGCCCTCAATGACAAATTAGTTTCTTTAAAAACAAACACTTAAAAGGAAAAATTGCTCTGAGCTTTTTAATTGATTTGTGGTTTTAAATTGCTTTCAGTTTCTCTTAACATTAACTGAATCTTGAGTTAAATTGAGTGTGCGCTTAGTCATGTCCAACTCTTTGCAACCCCATGGACTGTATCTTGTTAGGCTCCTCTGTCCATGGGATCCTCCAGGCAAGAATACTAGAACAAACTGCCATTTCCTTCTCCAAACTGAATCTTGAAGACATCTTCAAATGAGACTACTGTAATTTTTTAAAATGTTATTTCCACCGAAAGGGGCTGTTTTAGATGTTGTTAGTATGAGAAATAATCTTTCATTTAAAACTCAGAGGAGTTTCTAAATTTGGAGTCCTTAATTATACAGTTAAGAGTGAATCTTAGAAAAAAAAATTTATTAAAAGTTCAGCTAAGGAGAACTGTGCCTGTCAATTTTTCAACCTTTACTTCCACTTTTGGAAACAGTAACCAGATATGGGGGACGCACTCTAAATATTCCCCTCCCTTGAGTGTGAACAGAATGTATGACTTGTTTCTAATTAATGTATGTATAGTAATAAAACAGATAAAATGAAATGTACATGTTGAATATAGGGCTTCCCAGATGGCTCACTGGTAAAAAATCCACCTCCAATGCAGCAGATCCAGGTTCAGTCCCTGGATGGGAAAGATCCTCTGGAGAAGGAAATGGTAACCTACTCCAGTATGCCTGCCTGGGAAATCCCATGTTCAGAGGGGCCTGGCAGACTAGCATCCATGATGTCACAAAAGAATAGGACACAACTTGGTGACAAGACAACAACAACATATATTTAATATATACATTTTTTTGGTTCAGTTTCTTTAGTTAAGTCTAGATTGATACACCAGAGCAACTAGAGACACCCACTTCTCATTCCTACCCTTGTAAAAAGTATAGAAGTATGGAGAGGAACGACATCTTCTGGTATGGGTTCAACAAAGCAAAGCAAACTCTCAATTTGACCTATGGAGACTGTAACACAAGCAACTGCTTCAATGCCTTCCTGCCCTAAAGTCGAGTCACTTGTCAAGACACATTCAACAAATGATACAACACAGTTTTTAATTGTACAAAACAGACCTTTGGAAAAACAAACTACAGACACCTGGGAAGAGAGGTCAATTAAATGATAAATTTATCCATTAGTTTTCAACATGAATAGTAACAACGAATCAATAGGCACATGATGAAAACAAGACCAAAATAGGAAAAAAAAAAAGAAAGAAAGAAAATAGTTTACAGATGACACTATGGGAAAGAACTGTTTAACAGTTGAAGAAAGATTACCTCCAATGAGTCAGGTAATAATTTCAAAGATAGTCAAGAAAATACAGTATTTGCAAAAAGACATTACTCTGGATATGGAATCTAACTTCAATGGGTTCTAATTTAAGGGGAACCAATTATGCATGAAAACAAATTATAAAGGGATAACTCCTTGCACAGCTCTGTGATTATTTTAATCTACATTTTAGTATCAGAAATAAGTGATATCTCTATTTTTAATTTTTATTTTTTAGTTTGTTTTGCTTTACAATACTGTATTCGTTTTGCTATACATTGACATGAATCAGCCACGAGTGTATATGAGCTCCCAATCCCGACCCCTCCTCCACACTCCCGCCCCACACCATCTCTCTGGATCATCCCCGTGCATCAGTCCCAAGCATCCTGCATCAAATCTAGACTGGCGATTCATTTCACTTATGATATCATACATGTTACAATGCCACTCTCGCAAATCATCCCACCCTCTCCCTCTCCCTCAAAGTCCAAAAGTCCACTCTATAATCTGTGTCTCTTTTNACACTCCCGCCCCACACCATCTCTCTGGATCATCCCCGTGCATCAGTCCCAAGCATCCTGCATCAAATCTAGACTGGCGATTCATTTCACTTATGATATCATACATGTTACAATGCCACTCTCGCAAATCATCCCACCCTCTCCCTCTCCCTCAAAGTCCAAAAGTCCACTCTATAATCTGTGTCTCTTTTGCTGTTTCGCATACAGATTTATCATTATTATCTTTCTAAATTTCATATATATGTGTTAGTATACTGTATTGGTGTTTTTCTTTCTGGCTTACTTCACT
This sequence comes from Neotragus moschatus, assembly GCA_006410615.1. Taxonomy (NCBI): domain Eukaryota; kingdom Metazoa; phylum Chordata; class Mammalia; order Artiodactyla; family Bovidae; genus Neotragus; species Neotragus moschatus. The sequence goes on from SJYA01001720.1 coordinate 230,304, forward strand.
CTGTATAATTGGCTCCAGTTTCATCCACCTTATTAGAACTGATTCAAATGTATTCTTTTTAACGGCTGAGTAATACTCCATTGTGCATGTGTACCACAGNACCCACCCTCCCAAGTCTCTTATTTGTAGGGCTTCTTTGTCCACTCCCTTCTTTCTCATTAATTCTCTATCCCTTTTTCTTTCTATTTACCTTTATTTTTTTTTTAAATGTTTTTCCCACTGCCCCAGTCCCTCTGGCTTATTTTCTGTGTGTGTGCACAGCAACTGTGTTTCTGCCTCTGCTTTCCGTTGACTCTGTTTTCTCTCTGATTCCATCTCTCTGTGGGCTTTGACCTCCATAATCTTACAACGTTTGGTGTGAAGTTGCATGTGGGCCTGAGCATACAGCATGAGAACCCATGAAACACACAACATACAGGGGCTGGCGTTTGGCTCCGTCACCAGGGACCTTGGTGTCCTGGGGCACAGTGTGGCTCAACCACCTGGAATGAAGCCACATATGAGTGAACACAGTATCTGTGTGTCACCTGGGGCATGAGGACTAGGGCTCCTGGGGAAACAGCCTGAGACAGACCAACCTGGTCATGAAGTCCTGGGCAGACACATGGTGTATCCTTGGGTTCTTTGAGTGCAGAAGAGAGTGTAGAGGTGAAATGGAAGCCAGGCTCCTAAATGTTTCTGGTCTCTGAACAAAGTCAGGGGGGAACAGCACCCTGTCTGCTGCCTGCCCTTCTGCCTGTGTCTCTCCCTTCACTTTCTCTCTATCTCTGAGTCCCTCTGTCTCTGCCCCTGCATCTGTCTTTTCTGTCATAGCAAGTGGTCTGCACTTCTCTCTCCTCTTTCTTTTTCTGTCGGGTGCAACTCTCCCCAAGTTGGTTTCTCTCCATGTAAAGCACCCTTTTCTCACCTCCCACACCACCACCTTGGGCTTCCACATCCTGGTACATCCAGTCTGTATGCCAGCTCTTGACATTCTCACCTGTGATCACCATGTTCAGAGGGTCACTGAGGAGCTGACCACTCAGAGTGGGAAAGATCGAAAGCACAGAAACATCTGCAGGGAAACCTCCTCGCCCACCAACCTTAGTTCCTCATGAGGTTTCATTTCCCTTGGATTGGGATGTAGCAATCGTAGATTTAGGGTTTTAGGATGCGGGCATCATGGGGTGCCATCATTCTGCCCACTATGGGATCCAATTTCCTCTATTAAATAGCATTTTATCTAGAATGCCTGGAGAACATCCTGTCGTTCTGACTGTACCCTGACTCACACTCCCACCCTAAATCTCTGGGGTCTGGGAGACTGGGACAATGGGTGGCCTCTCTGGACAAGAGCTCTCTGACCTGTGACCACAATCTCCAGGGGTTGCTGGGTGCTGACCATGCAGGGGGGAGGTGACTGTAGTGACCATGATGCCTGTAGGTACTCGCGTGTGTTTCCATCATGGGGCCCATGAGGAAGTCTGTCCAGAACATTACAGCCTGGAGCTCAGGGTCATCAGTTCTGTCACCCTTGTGCAGCCTGAACCTGTCAAATCCGAGAGGGGAGTGACCGGAGAGTCACATGCTGTCCTTGAGGAATCCAAGGGCTTGGCCAGGTTGACAGGGACGGCTTGTAGTGATCACCTGGGGGAAAAGAGTGCATGATTTACAGTAGAAAATGGGGAACCCCTTCCCTTAGCTTGACTCAGACTACCCACCCCTTTCCCATATCTCTAAGGCTCCATTTCAAACCCGGGGAACCCATGATCCATGGAGATTCCCACAGCACAGAGGCATAGCACACCGTACACGAAAAACATCTGCTGAGAATTTTGAGCGTGTGTGTGTGGTCAGCCATGTCTAACTCTTGTGCCTGTGGACTTTAGCCCTCCAGGCTCCTCTGTCCATGGGGATTGTCCAGGCAAGAATAGTGAAGTGGGTTGCCATTTCCTTCTCCAGGGGATCTTCCAACCCCAGGATCTAACCCCCATCTTCTGCAGCCACTGCATTGCAGGCAAGTTCTTCACCACTGAGCTACCCGGGAAGCCTGAGAATTTTGAGCAAGTGTCAACTAACAGATTCTTCCTGGATGCTGATGATGCAAAATTTGTTTTATAAAACAAGACGGAGTAGACACTCAATGGAAGAACAACCTGTGTGAGTGAAATGATGTCAGCTCACATGAGAAACACAGGACATGATGTGGTCTGTGGTAGAACCTTCTGGAATCTCAGGGGGCAGGGCATAGTTTCTCCCCTTCTTCAGAATGGAGGCCAGCAGCAGCAGTTCTCTGCAATGCCTATCCATGGAACTGCTGGAGAGCCGGAGCCATCACCTTGTCCTCCAAGGGTCTGTTGTCCCTGGCCCGGCTGCCTTCCCTCAGTCTACAGATAACACCTGTCCCTCCCAGTCACCCCAGCTCTGAGCATCACAGTCTCCTGTAGGTGCCCATAGGGCCTGGCTTAGCAGAGGGAAGAGTGTCTGGGGGAGGGTCCTGGGCCAGAACTGGGGGCTAGATTTCCCTGAAAGTGTTAGTCAACCAGTCCTGTCTGACTCTTTGTAAGCCCATGGGCTATAGCCCACCAGACTCCTGGATCCATGGAATTGTCCAGGCAAGAATACTGGAGTGGCTTGCCATGTCCTTCTCCAGGGGATCTTCCCAACTCAGGATCAAACCCAGGTCTCCCTCACTGCAGGCAGACTCTCTACCATCAGTGCCACTCTGGGCTCCCATTTTCTACTTCCAAAAGACTCACCCTTATATGGTTATGACTTCGCATGGTTGACCATCACCCTACCTTCTGTGCCATCTCCCCTCTTATTACAGGAGAGTCTTACTTGAGGTGGATGGCAACCACGGTTTTGGGGAAAGACTCACCCTCTTGTGCCCAGATCCTCTGGATCAAGAAGAACCCTGGAAGAAAGACTCGTGATGGACAATCCATCTCATGTGAGATCTGACCTTCTATTCCCCCAGCCTGTTCTTCAGGCCTCGTTGGCAAGGATGGTGCTCAGCCTTGATGAACCTAACCATTAACATCCACTTTGCCCCTGTGGAGGCAGGGCTCTCTGTTAAGGTGGACCCAGCCCTCCAGGTCAATATTTGCACCAGGCTTTGTTCCGTTTCAGGACTCAAGACATGCCAGGTTGATGATGGTGGACAGCATGGTGCTGATTCTACTGAACAGGCGGCAGCAGCTCAGCAGACCTGAAAAGTACATAGGATGCTATGATGATGCCCAAACTAACATGGTGTGCAAGCTGACCACAGGACGGAAAGGTGACTCACACAGGCTCTTCTTACCTTAAAAAAGACAGAGTGTGGGGGCCCCAGCTGAGAGAGGAATTGGGCTTCCTGGAGATTTTTAAGGCCAGTTCTGTCTCTTCAGAGTGTTTAACAAACTTGAACCACAACCTCTGACCCAACCTACCTTTGGCTATGTTTTCAAGTTTACCAAAAATGTATTCCGCAATATCTAAACTGCTATGACTTTGAGGCACTGCATTATTTTCTGTTTTCATTCCTGATATGATTTTCATAGAATTTCTTATTTCATTCCTATATTAAAAAATTTCCAATCATTATATTTTATCTTTAATGTTCAACCATCTCTATGAAATCTGCAGTAAAACTGTCTTTATGGATAAGGCTAATTTCATGATTTTTTAATTTATGCATTTTCCTATATTTTCTTTTCTTTTCTATGTATGCACGGCCAAGTTCCTTGAACATGAAACAATTTTTAATAATTTATGTATAGTTGCCTTACAATATTATATTAGTTAGAGGTGTATTACATAGTGATTCAGTATTTTCAGAGATTACAAACAGTAAAAATATCATAAAATATTGACTATATCCCCTGTGCTGGACATTATAACCCTGTGAGTTATTTATTTTATAAATGGTTGTTGGTGTTTCTTAATCCACTCTACATATTTTGCTGCCCCTCATACCCACCCCTCACCCCTCTGGTAACCACTAATTTCTTCTTTGAATGTGTGAGTCTGATTCTCTTTTGTTATATTTGTTCATTTACTTTCTTAATACTTATTTTTGTTTATCTGGATGCATAAGATTTGAGATGTGGAATGTGGTATCTTTTTAGTTGTAGGTTGTGGGATCTAGTCCCCTGTCCAGGGACTGACCTGGACCCCCTAGATTAGGAACCAAGTGTCTTAGTCACTGAACCATCAAAGAAATCCCTATTTGAATTTTAGATTCCACATATATGTGAAAACATACAGCATTTCTGTTTCCCTGTCTGATTTATTAAACTAAGCCTAATGCCCTCCAAGTCAATCCATGTTCTCAAAAGTCAAGACTTCGTTCTTTTTAGAAAGCTGAGGGGATGGAGAAATATACCATGTTCATGGATTGGAAGAATCAATATAGTGAAAATGAATATACTGCCCAAAGCAATCTACAGATTCAATGCAATCCCTATCAAGCTACCAGTGGTATTTTTCACAGAGCTAGAACAAATAATTTCACAACTTGTATGGAAATACAAAAAACCTCGAATAGCCAAAGCAATCTTGAGAAAAGAGAGTGGAACTGGAGGAATCAACCTGCCTGACTTCAGGCGCTACTACAAAGCTACAGTCATCAAGACAGTATGGTACTGGCACAAAGACAGAAATATAGATCAATGGAACAAAATAGAAAGCCCAGAGATAAATCCACACACCTATGGACACCTTATCTTCGACAAAGGAGGCAAGAATATACAATGGATTAAAGACAATTTCTTTAACAAGTGGTGCTGGGAAAACTGGTCAACCACGTGTAAAAGAATGAAACTAGATCACTTTCTAACCCCATACACTAAAATAAATTCAAACTGGGTTAAAGATCTAAACGTAAGACCAGAAACTATAAAACTCCTAGAGGAGAACATAGGCAAAACACTCTCTGACATAAATCACAACAGGATCCTCTATGATCCACCTCCAAGAATACCGAAATAAAAGCAAAAATAAACAAAAGACATTTTCTTTAAAGACATATTTATTAATTTGATTAATACAGTTTTACTCTTGAGGTCATGATAAAATTATTCAGTCCTCACATAGTTCTACTTCATAGGAAAATGAGTTGGTTGAACCTAAATAGTATGATGATAATCCCATGGAAAATTACAATTCTGAAACCACATATTTCAGAAATTGTATATTTATTTAGGCGTTAATCTATTTAACAATTTATATAATTTTAATCAATAGTTTTTGGGTCCTCTATGCCAGCCTAGCCTAGCCTTGTGTAATAATGCAAAACAAGAGAGAGATATGCAAATAACTATAATAGTGATTAAAGAAAATAAATATTATTTCTACTACTGATGATTAAAATAATGGTTAACATTTACTTACTACATTAAATGCTTGAAATACATCAAAAGGGTTGAGTAGACTGAATCAAAGAACCTATATTAGAATCAGATATGCATATTTATTCACTGTATAAGCATGGCGGATTTATTTCACCTCTCCATACACTGCCTCATCTATTATAGAGAACAATAGAGCTGTTTGAGAAATAACTGAGATAAAACAAAATTTTATATATATATTCTAGACTATATATATATAGTCTAGAATAATTACATTGATGGACCTATCTGCAAAGAAGGAACTGAGATGCAGATATAGAGAAAGGACTTATGGATACAGCAGGGCAGGAGAGAGTGGGACGATTGGAAAAAGTAACATCAACATGTATACACTACCAGGTATAAGATGGGGAATTGGTGAGAAGTTGCTGTGTAGCACAGGGAGCCCAGTTTGGCACTCTTGTGATGATGAGCAGGAAGGGTTGGGTGAGGATAGAGGAGGAAGTCTAAGGACGGAGGTGATGTATGTATAATTATGGCTTATTTGCATTGTTCTATGGCAGAAACCAACATAATACTGTAAAAATTTTTTTTACATTAAATAAAAAACAGAAAAAAAAAACCAACCCTGAAACAAAAATAAAGGGAAAAAAGACAACTGTCCAGCTTACAAAATAACTTGTTACTGAATCATTAAGGTAGTTCATTTTTTTGATAACTGTATCAGTATTTTAAAACTTCCTCCTGTGGCTGCTTTTAATTTAACTCCCCAGAACAGAGAACCATAATGAGGTTAGAGGCATTCCTTAATTTTAAAGTTTGGAGTCTGGACTTCAATTTATGACAGCTGAGTTTGGGAAAGAGCACACACAGGAAGGTTTCTGGCAGGTGATTATTAGGAATGAATATATGGAACATGAAATTCTGGAACCTTATTTCCCTAATGTTTTCAATTGCCAAATAATCACTAAAAAGTTTTTAAGTACAAGAGGAGTACACATATTTCATCTTAAAGAAAGCAGCATTTTTAGTTCACAGCACAATTCTGTAAGTAAATACAATTATGTTCCTGCTTATAGATAAGAAAATAATGGCTTGTAAAGGTTAGATAATCTACCAAGGTTGTAAAATTAACAAGTGGCTGACTTAGGATTTATGCCAAGGTAGTCAATTATCAGGCTTATACTCACACCACTGCATGTGCTATACAAAATGTGTCTGAGCCATTATTTTAAAGTTCATAGCGAAAAGCACACAATTCCAGAGAAAGGAAAAGTAAACAAAATTTAAAAATTGGTAAATTAAATCAAATAAGCTGAAGAAACTCTCTTCATAAAATTTTCTGTATTTCTTTCTAGATGTTATTAGTATCAGTCAATGAATATTACTTTTAAAATAGAACTTTTCCAATGATCTTGATTTTAACAACTTTCTTCTCAGAATCTGAAGTACTTTCATTATTTTTTAAGAAAAACAACCATATTTTTATTAGTTATAAAATCTACTTGGGTGCCTTAAAATAATACATGGAAAATATTTAAGAAAAATAAGGTATGCCCAAAATAAATGCTGCACAATTAGCCATTTGGATTTATTTCATTACAGTTAAATGTCAAGTGAGTAATAATATACATATAGCATTATATTTTTTATATAATTAAGGAATTATATTGCCATTTATCCAATTAATAATAAAATAATATGTTATAGCTCATATTTTACTAAAATATAGCAATAATTACTTAAATTTATATTTTCAATTTTGAATTACAAACCTGCTTTCAAGTTCAGTGTTTTCTTTTCCCCTTTAACACTTCTATAATTATTGACAATTTTCCATTAAAATTCAAGGAAGATTCATTTTAGCAAGCTAAAATAGTGTCCATTTACTTTCACTTATGTAAACATTTTAATCTCTCATCATTTGACAGTTTAAAAAAATATGAAGTTGAAACTGAAAATAAAATTGAAAGGAAACCAATAAAACCAACATTTAGATCTTAGAAAGTATTAATGAAATCAATAAGCTACTAGAGAGGCCAACTAAGAAAAAGAAAGCAGAAACAAATTACTAATATCAGAAATGAAAAGCAATAAATACTAAAGATAAAATGGAAATTAAAAAGGATAACCAAGAAGTAGTATGAACAAGGCTATGCTCATGGATTCAATAATCTAGATAAAATGATCAAAAATAACATTGCAATTTGATCAAAAACTGGATACCTAGCCAGTAAATCAAAAACAAGGTCAAGATATACTCTCTTACCACTAAACAACAAAAACATTGTAATTTGACAAGAAACTGGATACTTACCCACTAAAATAAAAAACAAGACAAGGATATACTCTCTTACCACTCCTTTCCAACATAGTACTAGAAGTCCTGACACATACAAATAGTAAGAAAAGGAAATAAAATATATACAGGTAGAAAAGAAAGACACAAAACTATTCATTCAGATACCATGATGGTCTACATAGAAAATCTGAAAGCCTGGCAGTAATGACTAATTATACTGAGGGTATAGGATGTAAAAGTAATATGCCCAGGTTGCTCAGTCATGTCTGATTCTTTAAGACTCCATGGATGGTAGCCCACAAAGCCCATGGAACTTTCTAGGCAAGAATATTGGAGTGAGTTATTTCCTACATCAAGGGATCTTCCTGACCCAGGGATCAAACCCATGTCTCTTGCATCTTTTGAACTTGTGAGCAGATTCTTTACTACTTACTGCACCACCTGGGAAGCCCAAGATTAATATACAAAAGTCCACTGAAACCAGTACAATATTGTAAAGTAATTAAGCTCCAATTAAAATAAATAAATTTATATTAAAAAAGTCAACTGCTTTCCAACAGTGAACAAGTGGAATTTGAAATGAAAAAAAAAAAGAAAATCCCATTCATGTTAACCCAAAAAAAGGTAGTTATAAATCTAACAAATAATGAACAATGTATATATAAGTAAAATTACTAATTTTGATAGGGAAAATCAAAGAAGAATTATATGAATAGAAACATATTTCACTTTCATGAAGAAAAACTCAATATTGTTAAAACCTCAGTTCTTCCCAAAATAACTGTAGTTGAAATGTAAACTCAGTCAAAATCCTAGCAAATTAGTTTGCAGATAATGACAAACTGGTTCTGAAGATTACACAAAGAAGTAAAAAATTCAAAATAGGCAACATAATATCAAAGGCTAAAAACAAAGTTTGAGGACTAATGCTACTATCCCACAAGATAAATCTCTGGCAATCAAGACAATGTGTTATTAGCAAAGAAGATGTAAATCGATCAATGGAACAGAATACAGAGTTCATAAAGATATCTCTCTAAATATAGCCAATTGTTTTTTGCAAAAGATGAAAAACAATAAAATAGAGAAAAGACAATTTCTCTTCCACAAATGTAACAATTGGAATCCAGATGTAAAAAAAAAAAAAAGATCAGTTCAGACATAAACTTCACACATTTCACAAAAATTAACACAGATCAAAGACCTACATGTAGTGCAAAAACATAAAACTCCTAGAACATAAGGGAAAAACCCAGATGACATTGAGAATGGTGATATCTTTATACATTTAACCCAAAGGCACAATCCATGAAATGATCAAAAACAAGGAGTACTGGCTTCTAAGAAGGCTACAACCTCTATGATTTCAACTATTTGACATTCTGAAGAGGAGAAGACTACGGAAACAATAAATAGATCAGTGTTTGCTAGGGGTGAAGCAAGGGCATGTAATATAGGGAAGGAAGAAGGGCATGTAATATAGGCAGCATACAGAAGAATTTTAGGGCAATAAAAATACTCTGGCATTTTGTATATATATGTTATTATAAATTTTTCCCAACACATATAATATATAACTCCAAGAGTGAACCAAAGGCAAACTATGTACTTTAGGTCATTATAATGTGTCAATGTAGGCTCATTTTTAATAATAATTTTTCCATTCTGATAAGTAATGCTGATAATATGGGAAACTATGCAGGTGTGGGGTCAGAGGTATGAGAAATTGCTCTACCTTATTATTAAGATTTTAACTTAATATTGCTCTTAAAAAGAGTTTTAAAGGGAAAACACAAACAATCAACAAACAAATATGCAGATACAGTTTGGAAGTCCCCTACATGCCATCCTATAAATAACAATGTAGGTTTCAGTATACCTTCCTAGAATTTGAACAGGGAGAATTTCTCAAAACAAACTAAATTTTGACCGAGTTCCTTCAATCTATTCTATAAATCAATTAATTTACTGAGCTAACAATTTTTGATTCATTGATTCTTTTCATTTCTTACTAAGAGAATTTTGAAGTGTCATAAAATCCAGGAATTACATAACTTGGAGAATTCCATTAAATTATGTATTTAAAGGAAACAATATGTGCTCGTTTTAAATAGTATATATATTTATTTGTATTTTTATCAAGTATGGATAACTTATCCAAAAACATTAAAATATCATTATATCTGAACAATGAGAGCTATCAGGATAAATAATACATAGTTAATTACTGTAGCTGGTGTACTAACACAAATATTAATTAGTTGTCATTATTACATTTATGAAGATTCAGTATATTCATACATCATTGAACAACAAATAAACATTGAGTACCTAGCATAGCCCAGATAGCTGGCTATTAATCTAAATTCATATATTATCTGAAATTCCTTGGATCTCAAACAAATTCCTTGGATTTGTTTCTATTGCATATGTGTGGTCTTGTACCTGAACATAGGAGAGAAATTTTATCAAAAAGCATTTCATACCCTATGACATCAAAGTAGAAAATCAAAATAGTTTTGTAAGTCAAATTCATAACCTTAGATTCCCTGTTGTCTTTTGAAGTGTGTCTTTGTATAAATTTGCATATCACTGGTGTGCTAGTCATGCTAATTCTGGTCAAATTTTATGAGAAATACTGCCAAAAATGGCTAATTCTCCTAAGCAAATTTGAAATGAAAAATTCCAGAACAGTTCCAGAGTTTCACTTTTATTTGTTGTCTTTCTAAAAAACTTCTGCCTCTGGTTCATATTTCCTTATCTTCCTTTGTGACATTCAATTATATTTTCTATTACTATCTGTAGTCATGATTCTTAACATTTACTTTGACTGACGCTTTTATCTTGTCTGGAATTCTGATTATACTTTGAACTTTACTTGAAGTTTATGAATATTACTGTCTCAAGAAGACTTGGTCTTGCTTTCAAAACTTTTATTAATGTAATATTTAGAATCGAATTTAGCAACTCTTTCCTTTCCCACTAATCAGCTCAATTTAGATCACATAATAATTTCTAAATGTAAATACTAATATATACTTAAGTACATTTGATTTTTAATGAACAGTCACTTTATGTTTATTTTCTGTCTTATCGTTAAATTAATTAGTAAGGGGGCCAATAGACTGAGGTGGTTGTAATGCCCTGGCAGTCTGTGTAAATAAACTAGAACCTAAAAGCAATCAGTCACTAAAAATCAAAGGGGATTTGAGCTATAGCTAACCAATAATTTCCTTATTTTACACTTTTTTGTTTTATAAACACCTCCTGAGTTCCTTTGTGTTAAGTACTCCTTACAACTTCTGGTTGTGTAATGTCCTATTAAAACAGATTTTTGCTCAAAGAAACTTGAAATATCAATATGCCTCACTTTAACTTTTAACACTATATTTGGTAAACCTTATAAAATGAAAGTTAAATTTTATAAAATTCTGGGCTTTGTTTTAATCTTTTAAAATTTTGACCTCACTGTGGTGACCCAAGGACAAAGGAGCAGATAAAATCAAGCAGGGTCTTGGAAAACAGGAACAGAAAATCCAGACCCTTACTCTCCTTCCCTCACCTATGTTGTAATTATTAATGGATTTCAGGTCTTCCTGAATGGTATAGCCTGTCTCCCCTCCTACCCTATAGGGAGAAGGTATTTGCCTTACTCTTCCCCCAACCCAGTATATGTGCCTCATTCAATCAACAAATGACCCGTAAGACCCCTTTCCTACTCCTTGTACCCTGGGTATAAAAGTGGACTAAGGACCCCTGTTCAATGTCGGTTCTCTCTTGAGCTGGCCTGCTGTTCTAACAGTGTCACCCACTCTAATAAACTTTATTTCCCTCTCATTCTGTCTCATGTCTGGAAATTCCAGTCCCGCCTGTGCCCGGTCCAAGACACTCACCTTATAACTTATTTTAGCAAAATACTATGTTGAATGAATAATATCACTAAAGTATGCTTACTTGCTTAACAAACATTCTCTTAATGTTTTAAAAATATCAGAATATTCAAACAAGAATTATATTCCCTTGTTTTGTAGCTCTTTCAAATGATGGGATGATAACAGAGACAGAAGATTCTACAACAGGATATTAGGCATTTTACATAATTTATTTGAGCCTTTATTTCCTCCCTTTTAAAATATTTAAATTGCCTAACATTACCATTCTTCTTGAAGCCTTAGATAGTATTATGAGGGGCCTTTGGGGCCATTTAAAAGATTAGCCCCTTTTAAGTGTCCTAAAGAAAATGTATTTTTAATGGAAATTTGCTTTAATTAAGATCATGGTATAATTTGAGGCATGCTTAAATGGTGCTGTCCTGGTGAATCTTACATATAACTGTTAATTCTTCAAAGAAAGAAAATTAAGTCATGAGGGAAAATGAAGTTATGAGACTAGGACCATAGTTCCTGTTTTCTATTTCTCGAACACTGAAACTGAGCAAGACAACCAATAAAGGGAGGAGGTGAAATTCCAAACGTTGGATCTTAGGCTCTGATTTATATTGGATATTAAATTTTAGAGTCATGAAAAGGACATAGATACCCTCTGAGGTCCATGAGAGGCAGAAGTCTTTACTTAATATATAGATGTAACATGAAAATGGCAGGCTGTCCTTAAAACTTAGAGAAGCCCCTGGTAGTAAGTCCTAAGAGTACAGACATGAGAAGAAGTGCAGCAAACGAACTTAAACATTAATTAGAAGAAATTGGGGAAGAAGCTGTCAGTACAAAAGGAAAAAAAAAATGCCTTTGGACTATTCTAAAGTTTATAAAGTTTAAAATATTCTGAAGAAAGTGACAATCTCTATTTTAAGAAGATTCTGTAGATATAAAAGAAGACCAACCAACTGAAAGAGCAAAGCCTATTTATTTAGAGCTTATAAAACAGTCAACCACTAACATATGCTTGCAGTGATTCAAAAACAGAGGAATTGGAGAGCTTTATAGAAGTGATGGGCTTCAAATATGTCCTCGTGGAAAGGTGTTGACATATGAAAGGTATAATTGTGTAACTAGAAGTACTAGAGGAGAGGAAAGCTTTGTGATTGGTAAGGGATGCATATTTGGCTTTCTCTGATTGGTCTCAATTAAAAGTGGGGACAAAATTAGGAAGATGTTGGTTATGAACAAGCCCTGAGCATTTGGGACCAAATGTTAGAGATTTTATTGTTTACCTCACTTTCTGAATTATCAAGAGAGATAGCAATCTGGGTTCCTTCAGGTTCAACAGATAGCAAGCTGGCTTCCTGAGTTATTTACTATAAAGGGCTGGTTTCTTGGATAACTTGCCCCAGGCAGTGGATCAAAGTTTTATTTTTACATATTGTTTAGCTATCATCTGTTTGTATATTCAGTCTCTTAATTACATGCAATGTAATACACATGAGTGAAGCTGTACCTTGGTTACACATCTTGTATAATTTTAATGCTAGAAGTATATGAAAACAATATTTTTTATAAATGTTTCCCTTATATTTTCATATTGCTTAAGTAACATCAGATTTGAATTTTTTTTTAAGATTATGCTGATCAATCCTGAAATAGAAATTGCACAATCACACCTCACAGACAAACACCATGGAAAAAGGAATAAAGAAAAAGCAAAAAGAAGAGTTTGCCTTCTAATATCATGGTAACAAAGAAAAGCTAGGTTTGAAAAAATGAAAAGGTGTGAGTTTTTGAATAAGGAACAGATCTAGTTATTTAAGGATTTATTTCAGAACTACATGTTATATAACTAAAACCATTAAGATTCATTGATTACATTTTGCTAGTGTTCAGTTTAATATTTATGGCATGATTCCTGAAAAATAGTCCATAAGAGTGTTAATAAAAACAACAATTAATATTTACTCTTATGAGAAAATGTGTCAATTCATCTAAGTTATCCACAAAAGAATCTATAATTTTATGATTAAAATAATGTTTTTAAGATTTGTAAGTATTCTGATTACAGTAAGTCAGAGTTTATTAAGATACTCAATAGCGTACTAAAAGATAAGCTGTTCATGAGTTTGGAAGTTCTAAGTTTGATCTATGATATTACAATGTATTAAATTGGTAATCTCCATCAGTAAATCTGAAATTAAAAGTTGCAGAATGATAATGAAGTCTACTCAGTGTATTGTTCTTAATGAGTACCAAATAAGAAATTCCTGTGTAAAACAGAACATTCACTATAAACATAAAAGATCATTATTATTTCATTATTATTACTATTATAAAATTATATTAACATATATACTTATGTTAACTTTGTGTTTATAATATGGAAACCAAAATCATAAACACCGAGAAAACTTTGACTGCAAGTCAAACATCCTATCTGTTTAAATGACCTGGGCTAAATAAGTACAAAAGTGAGTGAAAGTCACTCAGTCACGTCTGACTCTTTGCAACTCATGGACTGTAGCCTTCCAGGCTCCTCTGTCCATGGAATTCTCCAGGCAAGAACACTGAAGTGGGAAGACATTCCTTTCTTCAGGGGATCTTCCCAACTCAAGGATCAAACCCAGGTCTGCACTGCAGGTGGATTCTTTACCATCTGAGCCACCAGGAAAGCCCTTAATAAGTAAGGTATTTTTGCAATTACAAGAGACCAACCAAACTGTGGAGTGTGTGGAAAGAGACTCTATATAGTTTTCTCAAGTAGGACTTCTGTACAACTTTGTAAGATTGTTCAGCAGACACCTTCCAGCTCTCAGTACTGCCAGAGGCTTCCTCAGTGGTAGAAAGCCACTCTTCCCAAGAATATACTGTTCCTGGATTAGGGGTTGAGGTACCATCCTGTGACTGAGCTAGGAAAGAGTATAAATACTGGGTGATTTCAACCCAACTCTGTCAACTCTAAAGGCAAAATTTGTCCAAGGGCTGTCTACCAAAATAGTCAATATTTTGTCAGAAATGCATCGGAGTTTAACTTCTTCCTCTGTCCAAAATTATGCTCTCTTTTATTTCAAAGGTGATAATCTCTACTAGGTAGCTTGAACGTGAAAATCTCCTTGAACATCTACTTTCAGAGAACCTGACTTGTCACTATTTTCCAAGGTGGTAAGATAAAATTTTTGAGTTTGATAATCCAGGGACAGGCTGGCATTGAAGGTCCTGTTGCTTGAGATAAATGAAGCGCCAACAAGCCTGAGATATACTTGGTTCTTGACAAGTTTATTGGTGACAAATTGGAATAGGGTAATGGTGGATAACATGGAATCTTTTCTTCACAAAAGAACGTGAACTCCTCTCAGGAACAGCTCTCGTCTCTCCTCTTGGCTACTAAGTTTAACTCAGGTTAAACTGCAGTTAACAATCAATCTGAGGGGAATCCCTGGTGGCTCAGTGGTAAGAATCTGACAGCCAAAGCAGGGAACACAGGTTCAATCCCCGGTGTAGGAGGATCCCACATGCCACAGAGTGACTAAGCCTGTGTGCCACAGCTAGTGAGCCTGTGCTCCACGAGAGGCCACAACTACAGAGCCCATGGGCTGCGACTACTGAAGCCCAAGTGTCATAGAGCCTGTGCTCCATATGAGAGTGGCCACTGTAGTGGTGCCCATGCACTGCCACTAAAGAGTAGCCCTGACTTGCCACAAGCAGAGAAAAGCCCTTGCAGCAACAAAGACTCAACACGGACAATAAATAAATAAATATAATCTAAAAAATAAGAGAGTCAATCTGGGGGCCTGATAATGGGCTTTATCCAAAAACATCGAGAACATCTAGCCAGCACGCAGTGGAAAAAGCTGCAACAAAACCCACGGGACTAGATTCTGAAGATTTTTAACAAGAGTGCTGAAAGTTAAAAATGGTAAAGGAAAAATCTGTTGATTTTTCACAGATCGATGACATTGTGAAATTGGTGAAATTGGCCCAATTTCCCAAATAATACCTTTTAATACCTCATGAGAACCACAAGAAAGGGCAACTGAAAACACCGAAAAAGTCACGATCTAAACTAACTTGAAATGCCTAATACTGGCAACTCTATGACAAGGAAGTATGTGCTTCAGTTCAGTTCAGTTGCACAGTCATGTCTGACTCTTTGTGACCCCACGAGCTGCTGCATGCCAGGCCTCCCTTTCCAAGACCAACTCCCAGAGCCAATCAAACTCATGTCTTGACTAGAGAGACCTTTGTCGGNTAAACTAACTTGAAATGCCTAATACTGGCAACTCTATGACAAGGAAGTATGTGCTTCAGTTCAGTTCAGTTGCACAGTCATGTCTGACTCTTTGTGACCCCACGAGCTGCTGCATGCCAGGCCTCCCTTTCCAAGACCAACTCCCAGAGCCAATCAAACTCATGTCTTGACTAGAGAGACCTTTGTCGGTAAAGTAATGTCTCTGCTTTTTAATATGTTGTCTAGGTTGGTCATAACTTTCCTTCCAAGGAGTAAGCATCTTTTAATTCCATGCCTGTAATCACCATCTGCAGTGATTTTGGAGCCCCCTAAAATAAAGTCTTTCACTGTTTCCACTGTTCAAGTGAATATACTCTTAATGACTAGAGGACCCACCTGAGATTCTTTTCCACTGGAAGACCTAGAAGATCCTTCATACACTGAGGCTATGAAAGGCTGAGGGTGCACCAGTGTCATTAAAAACAGTATCAGGATCTATTCACCATAGGTTAATGTTTACAGTAGAAGAGACCATAACAGAATATGATGTTTCGCTAGCAAGCAGATGTAAGGACTGCAGATAAGAGAGGCTAAAAATGGCACTGAGCTGGGAGATCAGAATCTCAATTTAAATAAAGACTGTCAAGGGTATATACAGATATGTTATTTAATAATAAAATGATCACAAATGACAGAATACAACTAAAACTGACACAGGTAAAATTGACTGAGATAACTGAAAACCCCAAAAAAGAAAATGCTGGAGAGGGTGTGGAGACAAGGGAACCCTCTTACACTGTTGGTGGAAATGCAAACTAGCACAGCCACTATGGAAAACAGTGTGGAGATTCCTTAAAAAATTGCAAATAGAACTGCCATATGACCCAGCAATCCCACTGCTGGGCATATACACTGAGGAAATCAGAACTGAAAGAGACACATGTACCCCAATGTTCATTGCAGCACTGTTTATAATAGCCAGGACGTGGAAACAACCTAGATGTCAATCAGTAGATGAATGGATAAGAAAGCTGTGGTACATATACATGATGGAGTATTACTCAGCCATTAAAAAGAATACATTTGAATCAGTTCTAATGAGATGGATGAAACTGGAGCCGATTATACAGAGTGAAGTAAGCCAGAAAGAAAAGCACAAACACAGTATACTAACACATATATATGGAATTTAGAAACATGGTAATGATAACCCTGTGTGTGAGACAGCAAAAGAGACACAGATGTATAGAATGGACTTTTGGACTTTGAGGGAGAGGGAGAGGGTGGGATGATTTGGGAGAATGGCACTGAAACATGTATACTATCATGTAAGAAACAAATTGCCAGTCTATGTTCGATACAGGATACAGGATGCTTGGGACTGGTGCACAGGGATGATCCAGAGAGTTGATGTGGGGTGGGAGGTTGAGGGGGGTGGTTCAAGATTGGGAACTCATGTACACCTGAGATTGAAAAGAAAGAAAAACATGATGTTCTGAAAAGACAGTATTAAATAAATGCAATTTGTTCAAAGAAAAAAAAAGAAAAAATAAAAACAATTTGTAAGAATAAAAAAAAAAGAAAAATGCACAGGAAAAAAAAAAAATCTTTCTATTTCTGGAACCACTGCATCCAGGNAAAAAAAAAAAAGAATTAACAACACAACAACAAAGCTTGAAAGTAGCGAGGAAACTGAGACATTTGCACAGAAAAGACATTCTGGAATGTATAACACAAAGTGAGAGATTTTAAGAATGGAAAACCTTGTGTATATTTGCGTCTAATTACATTTTTCTATGAAAAATTATCTATTTGCATACCAAGCACTTTCCAAAATTCAAAATGTTTAAATTGTACCTGTATATTCCACTGAAGGGAAGTAGCATTCAGATGGACTTTCAGAAAGATGAAGTACAAATTTTTCAAGTAATTCTACTAAAGCTGTAATAAATAAGAGAATAGTTAGGATATTAAAGGTCAAGAATCATACATGATACTGTATCTCTAAATCACAGACCAGTAGGTAAAAGTCATTAGAACTTCCTCACAGTTATGCTCTTGAGGGGGGCCAATTCAAAACATATTGTTTTAATATTCACAACAATCCTTCCAATGTAAATTAAATTTTAAATAGCTTCACTGCAAACCTATTCAATGTGAAACTGGAAAAGAACCATCTGTTATCTTTAGATCCTCTAAGGATTACTTCAGAATTTTCTGAATGATTTCAATTCAGAAAAAAAATTATCACAAAGTAGGCTATAATATCTTACCATCATTATTCATACATGCAGAAAAAACATCACATGAACTTCAAGACAAGAATCAATGCATAGCTCACAACCCTTTCAAAAGCACATTTTATATGTTTTATATACTTGACAACAGACGTTATCTGTTCAGGGTAAACAGATCAAACGTAAGATAGGCAGGAGTTGGAAAGAGGGAGGGATGAATAGTCAGAGCAGACAATTTCTAGGGCAGTGAAACTCTTTTGTAAGACACTACAGTGGTGGATACATGTCATCATTATCACATTTGTCAAAATTCTTAGAATGTGAAACATCAAGAGTGAACCCTAACGTAAACTATGGACTCTTGATGATAATGACATGTCTCCACTGAGATGTTGTTAGCTTGGGAGGTTTTAAATGTGTAAGGAGAGAATATGCAAGGTATTTCCTGCTCAATTTTGCTGTGAATTGGAAACTGCTCTAAAAGTTTATTAATTCAAAGAAAAGTTGAAAAAAAGATGTCTGTCAATGTAACAGTATATAAATATTTGCATATATTACCACCAAAATATATATAACCAAGTGAATTATAATGAATATGCAATTTAGAATTATTTTTGCTGGAAATAAATGTATCTGAAGAGTAACCAATATGCTTGTAATTAGGGCAAGTAAGTTCTAGTCACTTTTAAAATTTGTCCTGGTTATATTCAGGATATTGACTGTGACACATGCTAACTGAATGCATCCTTTTTCACATCCAAGAGCATTTTAAAGATATAACTCATGAGGAAAAGTTAGTGTTCAACATGCCAGAAGTGTAAAGTCAAAGAGGGATAACATATGCTTCCTAACAACTACAGGTCTAACAAGCTACATCTCATGATACAGCTTAAGCAACATCTCTAGATAAAAATGATTTTTTTTTAATTTGTGGAACTCTATTCATATTGATTTCAAGTTGAAATATTTAAATACTTAAACATAGGAAAATGCAATAGTTAAGGATCAGAAAGAACACTAGTATTGTAGATTATTTATAGATTGGTTATATCTTCACACACATAAGCACAAATACTCCCACTTTTAGAGAAATCTTTCAAGTGGTTTCCTTTCTATGAACCTACATGTAAATAATAGCCTTTCAGTGAGAGCTTTCAACTTCTTTGTGTTTGTTTATAAGTCAGAAAATGCTGTCTCTTGAGATTATAATTTTTCAGAAATCAGGTGAAGAGAAGTGTGTGACTGCTAGCATGAGGAAAGCGATGAACAGGATCAGGTTCAGCCATCAGACATACAGTTAGAAATATGTCAGTGAAGACAAAACACATATCTGTGAAGGCTCTAAAACAATAAAACATTTGAAACTTGATTCACCAGACTAACTTCAGACTTTACAAGGCATACTGATCCTGAAATATGAAATTATGCTATTAGATCATAACATATTGGAGGCTTATAAAGTAATTTATGCATCCTATATAAAGATGACATCATTGAATCAACCAGAGAAAGTTCATAATTTCTATTAATTCCAATATATTTGTTTTTCCCAGCAATCTAAACAGCACTATTTATTTCCAAATATTTTGAGAGATAAACTACAGTCACATGGAACAATGTTAAAAACTAATTCACATGTGGTAGTTGAACCCACAGTTACAATTTATTGGCCCTCTCTCTAACAACGACAACAACAAAACTGCATAATTACTACCGTGGCTATCTCAGTACAACTCACTACCTATCAGTTCACTAAAAATTCCATTATCTGCAATGCCAGGAAATTAATTCACATTAAACATTTCTTAACTTTAAGAGTACAGTAACTCCAGGATATTGCTATCTAGAAAGTAAACTGTTGAACACTGTTTTAGGTGGATTTTTATTGTGAATGACAGACTTGGAATCTCTATAAAGGATTTTAAATTAGAAATCATCTCCTTTTAATTATACTCAGTCCCTAGGGTTGGACTATGACATCAGTAGACTATAAAACCAAAGTTTATGATATTTATATGATAAAAGAGGACCTGGGTTTTATTGCTGAGGAAAAACCAAAGGCAGATTGTTCAGGGATAAATGTTTTTTCCCTTGGCATTGCCATCACAACAGCAGCTAGCCAAAAAATTCAGTGTTTGCAAATATGCATGGTTTCTCCAGGATTCACTCTTTAATTATTTTATCTTTTATCACTGCTGGCACAACCTCAGATCACAAGGAAATCACACTATGTGCTCAGTTTTTTCCTGATCGTTATCCTGCATACAACCACCAGATGTCTGTTCCTTGAACACTTGATTATTCAGAATATACCACACCTTTCATGTGTGAAACAGATACATGAGTGGAGGGAAAGTAAAGTTTGTGGCCTCCTTACCACTGGGTGATGGTGAAAGTCCTGACTCTCTACTTAGGTCTCCCTGACTCCACCTATCAGGGAGAGGCAAGGTGTCTCATCACTGTCAGGTGAGAATAGAAGTCTAGGCTGCAGTCCAAGTCTTGTTTGCAAGACTTCTACAGTGGTGTTTGGCTAGATTAAAGTGCTCACTTTCTACAAGCTTTGTTTTGGTAGACTGCCCTTATCCTGGTCCTTTGGTTAAAGGGAGCAGGCTTTTATTGCCCAGTCCTCATTTTTTCCCTTGCATCCACTGATATTCTTTATCACTCAGCCTAGGATATATGAGGCAAAAACAAAACCCAAGAAATGTCATCTTTGTTCCTTGAATCCCAAGGGCCCTAGTCAGTTTGTCTTTTCAATCCAGAGTCACATATAAAACATAAGATTACGTCCACAAATCTCAGATGTGCATAGTAGGAGAGAAAATGGAAAGATAATCTACTCCATCTTTCAAAAGTAGATATCATCTCTTTTTTTTCATTATGGATATTTAGACCCCTTACAGGCTGGATATAAGTTCTGCCATAGAAATTAGACCACCACACACAATTTTTTAAAAATCCTCAGCCTATTTCAAATCATGCTTTATTCTTATATTATTCACCATTAATAACAAATCTTAGAGAATTATCTGATGTATCAAGTATAGCTGCTTTATAGCCATAAGCAGATATAAGACAGGTCAATTTGAAGTCCATGTAAGTAAGTAAGTAAGTAAGTAAGTGAAGTTGCTCAGTTGTGTCCAACTCTTTGCAACCCCATGGACTGTAGCCTACCAGGCTCCTCCGTCCCTGGAATTTTCCAGGAAAGAGTACTTGAGTGGGTTGCCATTTCCTTCTCCAGGTTATCTTCCCAACCCAGGAGCTGAACCTGGGTCTCCCACATTGCAGGCAGGCGTTTTACCATCTGAGCCACCAGGGAAGCCCTAAAGTCCATGGGTACATAGCAATTATGAGTATTCTTTGAGTATACCAGTACAGCTGAAGTTCAGGATTCAGAAGGTGATAGATTAGAAATTGTGCTGAATTCCTCTTCCCTTTGATTAATTATATCAAGAAGAGGGTCTAAAAGAAAAGGAGCTTTGGTAACAGAATCACATGATGGGTGGATACCACTAGAAGAATCTACGTCTAGCCCAATAACGATATATGATGGTGCTCACAGCATAAAGTGAGTGGGAAAAAAGAGAATTGATGCTTTTGCCCCTTAGGCGCCATTAGTGATCCTCTTTTCAGGTCTCAGGCTTCCATCATAGCATCTCTTATGTTTTCTTTGGTGCCTTAATATCTCTCTTTCTGCTTAGAGCAGTCTGTACTAAACCTGTATGTCCCTCATTTTTGTAAGCTGATTTACTAGCACTTTGATATTATCAGATAACATAAATTATTAAAGATTTTTGTCTCCTTGTTGTATATTGGAAATCACAACTGGCTGGGATAAAGGAAAGTGTTATAGGAATCAGATCCAGAGATAAATGAGCAGACTTTAAAATTACTTTGTGTAAGTACATTTATTAACATGGAAAATTCTATACAATATGGTATTGAGTGAACTGACAAAACAAAATAGCATGCTAGGTATTAACTATATGGGGCTAGGAATAATTTAGTGATAATCTTATCCTGCAGAGACTATAAGGCAAATTTTAGTCTCTTCATTTTGTTTATAATTTCTAATCTTCCTAGAATGATCATATATTTAACACAATAATTTAGTTGCTAAAGGTTAATACTAGAATCAAAGTAGTAACAGATGAAATGGATGAGAAAGAACAGATTTTAAAAATTTAAGAATAAACTCTATAAAACATGGTAACCAAATACATGAAAGTCAGAAGATGAAAGAAAGCGATAAGTTAAGAAGAAATAGGTTGTTCCCTTCAATTACTGTACTAGATACAGGCTAGTGACTACAGGCAGAAAAAAATGCAAGAAGAAGAAGAACATATTTTAATTCTTTCCATGGCATTTCATACAGATAAAATCTAAATGGCAGGACAAAATGAGAATACTAGATTAAATGCTCAGAGAAAAATTTTTTAAGAAGTATATCAGTTCAGTTCATATCAGTTGCTCAGCTGTGTCCGACTCTTTGCAACCCCATGAGTCCCAGTACAACTGACCTCCCTATCGATCACTAACTCCAGGAGTTCACTCAAACTCACATCCATTGAGTCGGTGATGTCATCTAGCCATCTCATTCTCTGTCGTCACCTTCTCCTCCCTCCCCCAATCCCTCCAAGCATCAGAGTCTTTTCCAATGACTCAACTCTTCCCATGAGGTGGCCAAAGTACGGGAGTTTCAGCTTCAGCATCATTCCTTCCAAAAAACACCCAGGACTGATCACCTTTAGAACGAACTGGTTGCAGTCCAAGGGACTCTCAAGAGTCTTCTCCAACACCACAGTTCAGAAGCATCAATTCTTCAGTGGTCAGCTTTTTACAGTCCAACTCTCACATCCATACATGACTACTGGAAAAACCATAGCTTTGACTAGGCGGACCTTTGTTGGCAAAGTAATGTCTCTGTATTTGAATATGCTATCTAGATTGGTCTTAACTTTCCCTCCAAGGAAGAAGCATCTTTTAATTTCATGGCTGCAATCACCATCTGCAGTGATTTTGGAGCCCAGAAAAACAAAGTCTGACACTGGTTCCACTGTTGCCCCATCTAGTTCCCATGAACTGATGGGACCGGATGCCATGATCTTCATTTTCTGAATGTTGAGCTTTAAGCCAACTTTTTCACTCTCCTCTTTCACTTTCATCAAGAGGCTTTTTAGTTTCTCTTCACTTTCCACCATAAGGGTGGTGTCATCTGCATATCTGAGGTTATTGATATTACTCCCGGAAATCTTGATTCCAGCTTGTGCTTCTTCGAGCCCAGCATTTTTCATGATGTACTCTGCACAGAAGTTAAATAAGCAGGGTGACAATATACAACCTTGATGTACTCCTTTTCCTATTTGGAATCAGTCTGTTGTTCCATGTCCAGTCCTAACTGTTGCTTCCTGACCTGCATACAGATTTCTCAAGAGGCAGGTCAGGTGGTCTGGTATTCCCACCTCTTTCAGAATTTTCCATAGTTTATTGTGATCCACACGGTCAAAGGCTTTGGCATAGTCAATAAAGCAGAAATAGATGTTTTTCTGGAACTCTCTTGCTTTTTCAGTGATCCAGCAGATGTTGGCAATTTGATCTCTGGTTCCTATGCCTTTTTTAAAACCAGCTTGAACATCTGGAAGTTTACGGTTCACGTATTGCTGAATCTTGGCTTGGAGAATTTTGAGCATTACTTTATTAGCGTGTGCTGCTGCTAAGTCAGTTCAGTAGTGTCCGACTCTGTGAGACCCCACAGATGGTAGCCCACCAGGCTCCGCCATCCCTGGGATTCTCCAGGCAACAACACTGGAGTGGGCTGCCATTTCCTTCTCCAATGCATGAAAGTGAAAAGTGAAAGTGAAGTCATTCAGTAAGTGTCCAACTCTTTGTGACTCCATGGACTGCAGCCTACCAGGCTCCTCCGTCCATGGGATTTTTCCAGGCAAGAGTACTGGAGTGGGTTGCCATTGCCTTCTCCGTACTAGCGTGTGAGATGAGTGTAATTTTGCAGTAGTTTGAGCATTCTTTGGCATTGCCGTTCTTTGGGATTGGAGGCCACTGCTGAGTTTTCCAAATTTGCTGGCATATCAAGTGCAGCACTTTCACAGCATCATCTTTCAGGACTTGAAATAGCTCAGCTGGAATTCCATCACCTCCACTAACTTTGTTTACAGTGATGCTTTCTAAGGCCCACTTGACTTTACATTCCAGGATGTCTGGCTCTCGGTGAGTGATCACAGCATTGTGATTATTTTGGACATGAAGATCTTTTTTGGTAAGTTTTTCTGCGTATTCTTACCACCTCTTCCTAATATCTTCTGCTTCTGTTAGGTCCATACCATTTCTGTCCTTTATTGAGCCCATCTTTGTTTGAAATGTTCCGTTGATATCTCTAATTTTCTTGAAGAGATCTCTAGTCTTTCCCATTCTGTTGCTTTCCTCTATTTCTTTGCACTGATCGCTGAGGAAGGCTTTCTTATCTCTTCTTGCTATTCTTTGGAACTCTGCATTCAGATGCTTATATCTTTCCTTTTCTCCTTTCCTTTTGGCTTCTCTTCTTTTCACAGCTATTTGTAAGGCCAATGTAGCCAAAAGTAAATTTGAAACAACAAAAATACACCTTCCCTCTTTTTTAAGAGGACTCTTGATTTGTGTCACCTTATTATCCTAAGTGATTATGTGGCAGATCTAAGGCACGGTTCAGTTCAGTTCAGTCACTCAGTCATGTCCAACTCTGCAACCCCATGGACTGCAGCATGCCTGGCCTCCCTGTCCATCACCAATTCTCAGAGTTTACTCAGATTCACGTCCATTGATTTGGTGATGTCATCCAACCATCTTATCCTCTTCTCTTTTGTCTCTTTCTCCTCCCACCTTCAATCTTTCCCAGTATCAGGGTCTTTCCCAGTGAGTCAGTTCTTTGCATCAGGCGGCCAAAGTATTGGAGTTTCACCTTCAGCATCAGCTTCCTCTAGCCCAGCGTTTCTTATGATGTACTCTGCACGTAATTTAAACAAGCAGGGTGACAATATACAGCCTTGATGTACTCCTTTCCTGATTTGGATCTAGTCTATTGTTCCATGTCCAGTTCTAACTGTTGCTTTCTGACCTGCATACAGATTTATCAGTTTCCCTCTCGGTCAGTCTCTCCTATCAAGAAGCTTCCATAAGCTTCTTATCCTTCTCCATCAGAGGGCAAATAAACTGAAAACCACAATCACAGAAAACTAACCAGTCTGATCATATGGACCATGGCCCTGTCTAACTCAATGAAACTATGAGACATGCCATATAGGGCCACCCAAGATGGGCAGGTAATAGTGGAGAGTTTTGACGAAACATAGTCCACTGGAGAAGGGGATGGCAAACCACTTCAGTATTCTTGCCTTGAGAACCCCATGAACAGGATGAAAAGGCAAAAAGATAGGACACTGAAAGTATCCCCAGGTCGGTAGGTGCCCAAAATGCTCCTGGAGATCAGTGGAGAAATAACTCCAGAAAGAATGAAAAGACAGCGCCAGAGCAACACCACCACCCAGCTGTGGATGTGACTGGTGTTAGAAGTAAAGTCTGATGCTGCAAAGAGCAATATTGCATAGGAACCTGCAATGTTAAGGCATTCCAGGTAAACATGTTAGCATTAACACGTTAATGTTAATCTAAGGCACATTTTTGCTCAAATTCTGCCCCCGGTGCTATTCTCCCCACTAAAAGGAACTAGAATTCCTTGAACTACATTTAGGAGCCAGAAACATGAGTCCAGATGACCTCATTGCTGCTATGCCAGGATTCTTTCAGAGAAAAACAGAAAATAAAAAAATAAAACAAAATTTAAAGGACAAAGAGGGTATCTTAAACAAAAACCCTTAAAAGTCCAAGTAATAATAGTTTATGCATTTGAACTATAGACTTAGATAAAATGTATTACAGTTACAAAGCATATCAGTTTCTAGTATTATCTCTAAGACATGTTATTTAGTGGCCAACTCAAATTAAATGAATTCTACATTGTATGCGTGTGTGTGCTTCAGTCATCTCTGACTCTTTGCAGCCCAATGGACTGCAGCTGGCCAGGCCCCCCTGTCCTGGGATTCTCTGGACAAGAATACTGGAGTGGGTTGCCATTCCCTTCTCCAGGCAATCTCCCCAACCCAGAGATGGAGCTCATGACTCTTATGTTTCCTCCAATGGCAGGCAGGTTCTGTACCACTAGCACCACCTGGGGATCCATGTTATCAACACCAGAGAACAAAAGCAGGAAGAATATACCTGTAACATACTTAACTATATAATTATTAGGTCACAGAGTACCAATGGGAAATAAGGATTAGAAGATAATGTGAAAAATAGAAACTTATTTTTATAGGGAAATTACTCGAGGAAGATATAAGAGTAGGAAAAAAAATTAAACAAGCAATTGATGATGGAATCTGATGTTTAGAGTGAACAGACAACAAGCAGCTAGTGTAGTAAACTCAGCAGAAACTAGAAGTCAATCAGATCTACAGGAACCTTCTTGACAAGAAGAAAATAATTAACTGTGGAATGATTTATATTTTAACAAAGAAAAAGAGGCAGTCCATGAATACATTTGAAATTTAGCCTAATGGAATAGAGTGTCTACCTATGTTCTCTCCTGAAGTTGAATGAAATAAATACATGAAAATGAATGAAGTTTATAGAAGTTCAGGGAACATGTAATTAGTTCTACATTAGGAAAAAGGTCTCAGAATAGCTGGGGGTGGGGTAGAAAGTACAAACAGAACAAAAATAAGGTTACGAAAAAGGAAAAAAGTGACCTACGTTTTAAAAAATTAACTTCAGCCTATGGGTCTTAGGTCATACAATGTATTGCTTCTCCCAATGACTCATTACAAGTAAGTGCAGGAATATCATGTGATTGTACATCTACATGCTCTCATTTATTCTTATAAGCTGAAAACTTGGAAAGAAAACTCTGGAAACAGCAGGATCCCAAGCTGGAGAAAGCTGGAATATCTCTCTCCTGATAGCTGTCTAGACGACCTGGGTTTAAATCAATTTGGAAAGATTGCTGAGTGTTTGGTCTCTCCTTCCTTATCATTACCTACAAAAGGAGAGTAGCTGCCCACAGAAGGGAGCAGGACAGGGAGTCAACAAGTAGGTTCTCATTAAGTTCTTGTTAAGTGAATTTCCTTTGTCTACTTCCTTTTGGATTCAGAGTATATAATTTATAGAGATTTTAAGACATTCATCTACTCATTATCATAATTATGAAAAATATTAATAGAGGTACACGGTATTCATTGTGCACTGCAGGGTTTTATATAGAGATTTAGAGGAGAAACTGCAGCATAAGTAATGATAATTCAAAAACCTTTGGTTCTTCATAACTGCAGATTGCTTATATTTAAAACCCAAATTGAATCAGATTATAGCGTCAGTCTGTACATGTGCATGAACATAAACAAATAAATAAGCATGCTTGCCTTACAAAAGCATGCATTTGTTTAGTGTTCTTCCCTTGAGCTTACCCCCAAACTAATTCAAGTTTTAGCTTATAAAAAGAAAACTTGGTATGAGATTGGAGATATTAAAAATATTTTTCATCTTCTACCTCATCAGTATTATGCTCACCTGGGTTTACTTCATAAATGTTTACCTCCCATGTGCAAAACATTAGGTGTTAAACAGAAAGTGTAGTTTACTACTGTAAACTGATACTGATCATGGTTTTGGTGTCAGATTGTTGGGTTAACTTCTTAGATCTAGGACTGTGGACTGAGCTCATTATCTAAAATTTCCAGGCCTTTGTTTCCTTATCCATAAAATGCAGACTATCTTATAAAGTTGCTATGAAGAGTAACTGAATTTTGTATAACCAAGTAGACCTTGCTGGGCAGAGAGGTTAAGATCTATTTTTAAAAGAAGCTCAAAATCTAATGGTGGACACAATATCAGAGTAATGTATAACTGAGACCAAGACTTGTGGGAAGTGCCCCAAGATTCTAAATAGAACACAGTTTTAATGATAATTTTTTGCTCCTTTATCCTGTTTCAGAGTAGNATAACCAAGTAGACCTTGCTGGGCAGAGAGGTTAAGATCTATTTTTAAAAGAAGCTCAAAATCTAATGGTGGACACAATATCAGAGTAATGTA
This sequence comes from Neotragus moschatus, assembly GCA_006410615.1. Classification (NCBI taxonomy): domain Eukaryota; kingdom Metazoa; phylum Chordata; class Mammalia; order Artiodactyla; family Bovidae; genus Neotragus; species Neotragus moschatus. The sequence continues at coordinate 258,408 of SJYA01001720.1, forward strand.
TAACTGAGACCAAGACTTGTGGGAAGTGCCCCAAGATTCTAAATAGAACACAGTTTTAATGATAATTTTTTGCTCCTTTATCCTGTTTCAGAGTAGTAAATAGAACTGAAGAGATGATTTCTCTTTTGTCTTATCATTATCCCTATAAGAAAGAAACTCAGAAAACTATACCTTTCAGTTCAGTTGCTCAGTCATATTCGACTCTGAAACCCCATGGACCACAGCATGCCAGGCCTCCCTGTCCATCACCTACTCCCAGAGTCTACCCAAATCCATGTCTATCGAGTCAGTGATGCCATCCAACCATCTCATCCTCTGTCATCCCCTTCTCCTCCTGCCCTCAATCTTTCCCAGCATCAGGGTCTTTTCAAATGAGTAAGCTTTTCTCNTATGACCCAGCAATCCCACTGCTGGGCATACACACCGAGGAAACCAGAATTGAAAGAGACACATGTACCCCAATGTTCATAGCAGCACTATTTATAATAGCCAGGACATGGAAACAACCTAGATGTCCATCAACAGATGAATGGATAAGAAAGCTGTGGTACATATACACGATGGAGTATTACTCAGCCATTAAAAAGAATACATTTGAATCAGTTCTAATGAGATGGATGAAACTGGAGCCAATTATACAGAGTGAAGTAAGCCAGAAAGAAAAGCACAAACACAGTATACTAACACATATATATGGAATTTAGAAACATGGTAATGATAACCCTGTGTGTGAGACAGCAAAAGAGACACAGATGTATAGAATGGACTTTTGGACTTTGAGGGAGAGGGAGAGGGTGGGATGATTTGGGAGAATGGCACTGAAACATGTATACTATCATGTAAGAAACAAATTGCCAGTCTATGTTCGATACAGGATACAGGATGCTTGGGACTGGTGCACGGGGATGATCCAGAGAGTTGATGTGGGGTGGGAGGTTGAGGGGGGTGGTTCAAGATTGGGAACTCATGTACACCTGAGATTGAAAAGAAAGAAAAACATGATGTTCTGAAAAGACAGTATTAAATAAATGCAATTTGTTCAAAGAAAAAAAAAGAAAAAATAAAAACAATTTGTAAGAATAAAAAAAAAAGAAAAATGCACAGGAAAAAAAAAAAATCTTTCTATTTCTGGAACCACTGCATCCAGGACAAAATTACCTTCATGTTTATCTTTTGCTTTCTCTTATCACTAGCTTTCTTATCATTTGTGTTGGCAAGAGCCAAGAAAAAACTTCCCTTTCTAACAATGAGATGATTATCACCAGCTCCAAGAAGGCTTCCTGTTCTCTCAGAAACACTACTGGAAAATGGAACTCTTTCTTACACTGTTCCAAAAAACAACTAGTTATGAGTCTCCTTTGCTCACAGATCTTGCTTCAAGTTCATGTTCATCCATGAACAACTATCTATAGTCAGTGTAATGGAACATATATTTTGGCCAATTCTGAGTCAAATGACAACTCCTGGAGCTAGAAAGAGTTGTTTTTTCCAAAGCACGTTGACTAAGTGGAGGATATACATTTTGCCTCAGGAGTTAATAGTACTAGAAGGAGCAAGCAGGCAAAAACAGAGATGCTTAGAAGAACATTCAAATGTTTATTTTAAAAAGAGACCTAGCAGCTAAAGCTGCTAACACGATATTTGCTGTATGTGTGTGCATACTAAATTCCTTCAGTTGTGTCCAACTCTGTGCGACCCTATGGACAGTTGCCTGCCAAGCTCCTCTGTCCCCAGGATTCTCCAGGTAAGCATACTGGAGTGGGTTGCTGTACCTCCTCCAAGGGATCTTCCCAAACCAGGGATCAAACCTTCGTCTCTTATATCTGCCACGTTGGCAGTGGGTTCTTTACCACTAGCTCCACCTTGGAAGCCCATTGCTATACAAATACTATCAAAAATAGAATGTGAGGACCAACAAAGACTGAATAGTTGACTGCATAAGCCGTGTATTTGTTATCCACAATCAAATATGAAAGAGCAAATTATAGAAATGCATCATGTGTTATAATTCTGTGTTCTATACCTTAAATAACTTGTGAAACCACAATACATTTATTTCACAGCTTCCCCAGTGGTAAAGAATCTGACTGTAATGCAAGAAACATAGAAGACACACACTTTTATTCCTGGGTTGGAAAGATCCGCTGGAGGAGGAAATGGCAATCCACTCCTGGGTTCTTGCCTGGAAAATCCCATGAACAGAGGAGCATGGTGGGCTTCAGTCTGTTGGGTCACAGAGTCAGACACAGCTGAGTTTCTGAGCATGCATTATTAACATGAAATTACTTGAATGTGAAATGATACTTCTCACAATCAACAAAACAAATAATAATACTTACACTGAAATAATTTGTATGTTTTCCTCATTTCAATCTGTAAATTTAAAAATGGCTCTATTGGCAAGACATCTTTGTAAAAAAAATACTCACTTAGTATATGAATACTAAATAGAATTTAGTATTTCATTTCTAAATAATTTTGTAAAAAATTCTATTTCATTCTAGTCAGTTTAACATTCATGTTTTAAGAGAATATCTTTTATGTAATGAAAATGTGGTCCTTGTAATAACAATCAATATATTTTGTTAATTAAGAATAGCAGTAAAATAGGAATCCAAAGTTTCATCTAACTTTTTCAACATTTTTGTTTGCAGTTAATATTCGAGAACTAAAGTTTGTATCTTTTATGAGAAAAATATGTTTAATCATCCAATATGTTCAAAACAAGTTAGTATAAATACAACAATAATTTGCATAGTGGTACTCCTGGAGTTTTACTTCTCAACTTTGTCAGATTTATAGAACATACTGGGAGAAAACTAAGCATATGCTGTGTTCTCATAAACAAAGCAATTTGGAAGAAAATTGCCACGTTAGAAGAGAACAAAAATACTTACATATTTTAAGTGCCATGTTTAAAATTCAGGTATAAGTATAAAAGTTGACAAAATAAAATGATGAAAAACATTACAGAGCTAGAATAAATTATGTCTAAATCAATTAAAACACTGGATTTGTAGAAATCTGCACAAATTATTAGAGAGTACAATATTGACTACTATACATTTATATAATAATACAGATATTTTTATGGTTTTAATTATGGCAGTTAAAAGAAAATATAAAATATTATTGACTTATATAGGACAAAATGCAATCAGATAAACTTTTAATTCTTCACATTTAAAATGTAATCAGCATTATTAAAGGCTTCCTTCACCTATGAAAATCAAAAACACGAAATATAGTAGTGGTAACATTTGAGAGGCTTGAAATTCTATTTATTGTTTTATTTTACATTATAAAGTTTATATAGTAAAAGGGTTAAAAATGGAGATCATTCAACCAAATTGTGGATCTATCAAGTACTCTCGCCTGGAAAATCCCATGGATGAAGGAGCCTGGTAGGCTGCAGTACATGGGGTTGCTAAGAGTCAGACATAACTGAGCGACTTCACTTTCATTTTTCCTTTCATGCATTGGAGAAGGAAATGGCAACCCACTCCAGTGTTCTTGCCTGGAGAATCCCACGGACGGGGGAGCCTGGTGGGCTGCCAACTATGGGGTCGCACAGAGTCACACACGACTGAAGTGACTTAGCAACAGCAGCAGCAGCAAGCTTCCTAAGAATGCAGTTTTCTAAAAAGATATATTTTCCATTTTAAAATTATAGTTGGTATAGAATTCTTGTTGGCACCTAGAACTAAATAAATTAAAAACTCTGTCTTCATAGTAATTTTAAAACTCAACACAAGAGTAACAGGTAAGTTCTTCTCTTTAACATTATTACCTCTTTGCTTGTGCAAAATTAATCAAGGTTTATGCTATTACATTTTACATTTTCAAGATGTAAATAGGTTTTCCAACAGTCAGAGCATATAATCGGTTATTTTTTTTTTAATTAGACAGGTCCATTTTTAAAATCATACATACAAACATCTGTTAGCAAGACTCTGAGATTGCTATCTGAATGTTATTAAAAAAATTATCTTTCTGTAAAATTATTTGTCCATGCCAGAGTCCATACATTTTCAAACAATATAACTTAAAATAAGAGCACAATAAACATATAATAAATTAGTAAGTCAGTGAAAGAGTAAGGCGACGTTTCCAAAAAGTATTGATTGGAATTGTTTAGTGGCAAGCACCAAAAATCAACTCTGCATAATTAAGCAAGAAACTAATTTTTTTGAATTATCAGGCAGTGTACACATTTCCTGAGAACTAAACATAAGTCTTAGCAATAGTCAGAAGCTAATAATGGTAGATAGATTCTTTTTTAGGCAACAAGAAATGTTCACTCAAGGATGATAGTTAGACAGATGGCTGAATAGATAGAGTGTAATGCATATATACTCTTCAACAGTTTTTCTCTTGGCCCTGCCATGGAGGATACATGCCTTTGTTTGGGTGAGGTGGACATTCATCATTCTGTCTTTTTTTGTTGTCCCATTTTGTTTTATAAATTAGGAGATTGAAGCTCACACAGAAAGGGTATAGTAATCAATATTCAAAGTCTGTATTAATTTTATGGTTACCTTATAAGTTTCCAGACTAGAAATTAATAACTTGAAAGCAAAGCTGAAGATTAAAAGAACTGATGTAGGTAAATTTAAATAAGCTTAAAATGAGGGAAAAAACAATTAATATTTATACTTCAATAATGAGGCTAAATATAGTCATGAGCTGAACACTGAGATAAAATACAGAATTATAACTCAAGAACATTTTTTAAACAACCCTAATATATTTTAGGAGAGGCGCCCAACTTCATTTTAACCAAGAATATACTTACAAATTAGACTGTTTTAAGGATAACTGTAGCATTTTGTAATTCATGAGCTAATATTCATATCTTTCCAGGCTTTTACATTTTCTTTGTCAGTTAAATGAAAAGTATTTTGGATTACATTTATAAATTCTTTTGTCTATAGCTAAAAGTCATGACTTTTCTTAAAGTGCCACAAGAATCTCTCATGCACTTGACATCTATTGATCTCATCTACTTAATGGTTTTCTTTTCTGCTGTAAATCTATGTCTTGGTATTATTTCAAAATGGTAATGACTCTCAATTTTCTTTTATTTTAAAAATAATTAACTATGACATTTTAACATTGGAGTTGGACAGGAACATAATTAGATATCATTTCAGTTACTCTCAAGTAAGTCACCTTGTTTTTTTTCAGGTATATATACACAAATATTCCAGAAACAACCACCAATTATTTGAGCATGGATAAATATCAGTTTAATGTAGACTGGAAAGCACTAGCAGTGACAATATATATTTAAAACTTATAAGCCTGTACCTGAACCCACAAGTTCTTCGTCGCAAATGCCAATATTTAACCAACTCATTTCTATTAATACAAGCTTCCAATACACTTTCCCAGATGACAAAGGGAGTAGGGAATAAATATTGTGATGAATATTTTTATATTTAATTGGTAGCTAGATCAAAATATGTTCCCATTTAACATGGAGATTTTAGAACCAGATAAAATATTTAGGAGACTGAGAGACATTTCTCCAGTCATTAGAACAGAAATTATCCCCAAATAAGTAGGGAACAGCTACTCAGTGTTCTCTACAGAAGCAAATGATTTTTTATTTTTAAAGGGAATCCTACTGAATTAACCTGAGTTTTTGTTTAAATATCTGTAGAATAAAAATTACATGGAGAGAGAACTTAGAGAGATGAATGGAGGGAGCTACAGAGATATCCAAATACCAGTGCAAGCTCACTTTCCAGTTCCATCATGATGATAAAAGTTAAAGGCACATAGCTAGTTGGTTAGTGAAGGTTAAAGTCGCTCATCCACCCTGTCCAACTCTTTGTGACCCCATGGACTGTACAGTCCATGGAGTTCTCCAGACAAGAATACTGGAGTGGGCAGCCTTTCCTTCTCCAGGGTGTTGGCTGGAGTTGCTTTCGTTTTTTAATGCACTTTGTACATTATATACAGGAAACTAGTCTTATTCACTGTCAGTCAAAATTTACGAATAATGATGCCTGGTGATTTGAAGACTGTCAATTTGGTAATACATCTTCTTGCCATTATGCTACTGCTTTATGGTATTCAAAATAATATATTATATATTACATACTCAAAAAGACGTTATTTAAGAAGGTAATTCACATTCCAGAATACTGGTAAGTTTACAAGTCACAGAGTTAATTTCAATTGTCCTCCATTATAAGACTGAAAAGAAAATAGAAGGTAAAGACAGGTAAGAAGAAATCACAGTGAGAAAAAAAGGAATTAAATTTCATTAGTAATCAATAAATAAAATCAATATAAAATATGTTGCACATATATATTTTTAACTGTGTCTAAAATATAATAATTTTTTGATTTATTGCACTTTAAAAGTTTTAATAAAAAACTCTTAAAAAAACACTTTTATTTTTCTCCTTTCAGGAAAGGTATTCTCACCTGAGTATCTGTGTTCTGTGCAATGATACTGACGTTACATGGTGATGGTATCAGGGATCAATGATTTAAAGGTTTCAAAGTTCTCTTTTAGAATAATATTTCAATCATTAACACTATTTTATTAATAGAAGTGTATATGTGTCTTTGTTGACATGTGAAGCTAAAGATGTATATTTGTATAATTTTTTCCATGGTATTTGTATAGCAATAATTAAAAACTGAAAATTTCCACTAATTAAAAGCAGTTTATTATTTTTCATTTAAAATTATAAATTATGTTAAAAGTAAAAACTGCTTAAATATCCTGGAGAAAAGTCAACTCTAGGCAATTAAAAGGACTGGCAAAAGAGAAGCCCTATGCCAAAATACTACTTTTCTTTATAAATACTAAGTATATTTCTCTATTCTAGATCAAATACTCTTTTTTTTTAATTTTAATTTTTTTTTTCATCTCAGGTGTACATGAGTTCCCAATCTTGAACCCCCCCACACACCTCCCACTCCACATCAATTCTCAGGCTCATCCCTGTGCATCAGTCCCAAGCATCCTGTATCCTGAACCAAATATAGACCGATGATTCATTTCCCACATGACAGCACACATGTTNATGAGTACAGTATTGTAAAGCAAAACAAACTAAAAAAATAAAAATTAATAATAAATAAAAAGAAAAAAAAGAGGAAAAAAAAAAACCGTTAAGAGTACCCCTGCTTTCATAATGAAATGATATGATGTCCAGAAAATAGACAAAAGCAAGATAAATACAGAAATTTCAGGGTCTATTAATCTTTAAAATTTAGTTTAAGAATAACAAGCTGTCAGAGAATGAAAAGTGAAAGTGTTAGTCACTCAGTAGGGTCTGACTCTTTGTGACCCCATGGACTGTAGCATGCCGGGCTCCTCTGTCCATGGAATTCTCCAGGCAAGAATACTGTAGTGGGTTGCCATTCCATTCTGCAGGGAATCTTCCTGACCCTGGGATTGAACCTAGGTCTCCCTCATTGTAGGCAGATGCTTACTGCTGCACCACTAGCAGCTTGTGTCAGAGAGTACTGTAAAGCAAAGAACTGGTATTTGTCTTATTATCCCAAACCTATTACAATAATGGCTCTATAAACTTAATTGATATTGAAAACACAAATATATTGAAATATGTTTAGAGGTTGTTAAAATCATGTGGGGAAAACATGGTAAACCTTGAACTAGTATCAGTGGGAATATACGGAAATCTAGATAAAAGAGCTTCCCTTGTGGCTCAGAGGTTAAAGCATCTGCCTCCAATGTGGGAGACCTAGGTTCGATCCCCGCATCGGGAAGATCCCCTGGAGAAGGAAATGGTAACCCAATCCAGTATTCTTGCCTGGAGAACCCCTATGGAGAAACCTGGTAGGCTACAGTCCATGGGGTCCCAAAGAGTTGGACATGACTAAGCGACTTCACTCACTCACTCACTCACTCACAGATAAAAGGAAAGAGTTGAAAGCGATTGGTGATTTACTGGTTGTAAAAGTGGCATAAGGATCTCTGGATAAAATACAGCCATTTTCCCAGATATTGGTCTCTTTATAAGGACCTGGCTGGTTAAAAACAATTTTAGTTTAGACTGGGTCTCAACTAACTTCAAGACACTGAAAGAAGCTATGAAGTGTTAGTTGCCTAAACTGGAATTGGAAAAACAATTGGATTTAGCATTGATATTTTTCAACTGGAGAATTACAGACAGAATTTAAAGATATGGGATAGTTAGGATGGGAAGATCCTTTGGAGGAGCAAATCTCAAGCCACTCCAGTATTCTTGCCTGGAGAGTTACATGGAGAGAAGAACCTGGTGGGCTACAGTCCATAGGGTCACACAGAGTCATACATGATTAAATCGACATAGCATGCACACATAGTTAGGATTGTCTAGATGAAGAGATACTAAGGATAAATTCAAAGCAACTACAAATTTTCAAGATCCTAGTTAAGGAGGATGCCAATGAAAATCATTGTTAAAAGGTGCAGCAATTAGGAGATATACCAGGAATGTACATAAGCAGATAATACTGCCAGATATGAGACCTTTGGGTTCTTGTCTTCTCTGCCCAACCCACTTTCCCTGGCTTGGAGTAGGTCCGTACCACTTAGTGCTCACGATATGATGTATGATCACAGTTGTTATCACATGAGAGTTTATAGAATATTAGCTCATTCCTAGTGGCTTCTGCTTCTGCAACAGAGAAGTGATTCAGGGTAAAGTAAAAGAAAAAGCACTAGCTTAAGATATGGACTGTTTCAAAGAAAAGTGCCAGCAAAGAAGTCAGTGATCCATATCCTGTTGATTAAACATGGGAATTATGATCACTGAGAAAGATTAAACTGATCAAAGGAGAAAGATCATTGAAATCATGAGAATAAAATTAAGTGAGCAATAAACTGGATGCAACTAAAGACAGTCTTTCAGGGCATTAGAAACAGAAAATAACAAATTTGAGAGTAGGTTTTATTCCTTAGTGGACAGTGACCAGGTCAAATAGTAGTTCTTGTTTTTACTGTATCATTTTGAAACATAGAATGGCCTCTTCAAATGATGTGAGGACATCCTCTATCTGCATATTTTATATTATAAGTTATCTGCAATGATAGATAATAATTGTACAAATTTTATCAGATGACAGTGAGGGTAATAAACAGGAAAAATAATCAGAGACTATTTTAGAAACCAAGGCAATGGCACCCCACTCCAGTACTCTTGCCTGGAAAATCCCATGGACGGAGGAGCCTATTGGGCTGCAGTCCATGGGGTCGCTGAGGGTCGGACATGACTGAGCGACTGCACTTTCACTTTTCACTTTCCTTCATTAGAGAAGGAAATGGCAACCCACTCCAGTGTTCTTACCTGGAGAATCCTAGGGATGGGGGAGCATGGTGGGCTGCCATCAATGGGGTCACACAGAGTCGGACACGACTGAAGTGACTTAGCAACAGCATACAATGCTGAGAATTGATACTATTAACTTGTATTTCATAAGTCAAGTAAAATATTAGAAAAATTTTAGCCTTTTAGGACTTTGTGAAAGAGAATGAAGTACCCAAATCTGAAGATAGAGCCTTTCTGCCTGTGATGCAACTGTCTATATCTCCCATGTTTCTCATGTACATACTTTGTCTGCAACAAGTGGAGAAGCCCATGGAAAGCATCCCAATCACATTATGCAACCACAGTTCCTATAACCAATATCTTTCATCAGTAGAAGACAATGAGAAAATAAGCAGAGTAGTATCAGAGGCCCTTAGGATTAATATGATGCCAAATAGGATGTGAACAAAATGAAAGTTAGCATGCTCAGGAGAATTTCAAAACCATAGGAAGATTTGAGGGAAATCAACTCTGTTGACTATAGTTTTCAAGTAAGTAAGATAAAAATCTTCAAGCATGTTCTTTTGAATGTTCAAAAATTTATGTAACATTTCAAGTTTAAATTATAAATACTAGCTTTCTGTCAACAGATACTAGAGAACATATGGCTTACACAGCTGGAAATATGGTTCAGCATAACAGAGATCAAATGAGGAAATGTCCAAATTATTTTACATGTTATATGATAATTCCAAGATTTTCAAGGATTTTAAATTTTGTAAAGTTGAAGAAGAATGTTTAATAAGACAAAACATTTCCCAAGTCCGAGGTCAGGGGCGGTGACTGAGAGGAGCTACCCCATGCCCGAGGTGAGGGGCGGCAGCTGAGAGGAGCTAGCCCATGTGCAAGGAGAAGAGGCTGTGCAGGTACAGGAGGGTCAAGAGGAGTTATTCCACGTTCAAGATCAGGAGGGAAACCTCATCCAAGGTAAGGAGCAGTGGCTGCGCTTTGCTGGAGCAGCCGTGAAGACATACCCCACGTCCAAGGTAGGAGAAACCAAAATNGAGGAGCTAGCCCATGTGCAAGGAGAAGAGGCTGTGCAGGTACAGGAGGGTCAAGAGGAGTTATTCCACGTTCAAGATCAGGAGGGAAACCTCATCCAAGGTAAGGAGCAGTGGCTGCGCTTTGCTGGAGCAGCCGTGAAGACATACCCCACGTCCAAGGTAGGAGAAACCAAAATAAGACGGTAGGTGTTGTGAGAGGGCATCAGAGGGCAGACACACTGAAACCATAATCACAGAAAACTAGCCAATCTGATCATACAGACCAAAGCCTTGTCTAACTGAATGAAACTAAGCCATGCTGTGTGGGGCTACCCAATACAAGCGGGTCATGGTGGAGATGTCTGACAGAATGTGGTCCACTGGAGAAGGAGACGGCAAAACACTTCAGTATTCTTGCCTTGAGAATTCCACGAAAAATATGAAAAGGCAAAATGATAGGATACTGAAAGCAGAACACTGAAGATTGGTAGGTGTCCAATATGCTACCAGAGATCAGTGTAGAAATAACTCCAGAAAGAATGAAGGGATGGAGCCAAAGCAAAAACAACACCCAGTTGTGGATGTGACTGGTGATAGAAGCAAGGTCGGATGCTATAAAGAGCAATATTGGATAGGAACCTGGAATGTTAGGTCCATAAATCAAGGCAAATTGGAAGTGGTCAAACAAGAGATGGCAAAAGTGAATGTCAAAATTCTAGAATCAGCGAATTAAAATGGACTGGATTGGGTGAATTTAACTCAGATAACTATTATTTTTACTACTGTGGGCAGGAATCCCTTAGAAGAAATGGAGTAGCCATCATGGTCAACAAAAGAGTCCAAAATGCAATACTTGGCTCCAGTCTCAAAAATGACAGAATGATCTCTGTTTATTTCCAAGGTAAACCATTCAATATTGTGGTAATCCAAGTCTATGCCTCATCCAGTAATCCTGAAGAAGCTGAAGTTGGATGGCTTTATGAAGACCTACAAGACCTTTTAGAACTAACACCCAAAAAAGATGTCCTTCTCATTACAGAGGACTGGAATGAAAAATTAGATATTCAAGAAACACCTGGAGCAACAGGCAAATTTGGCCTTGGAATACGGAATGAAGCAGGGCAAAGGCTAATAGAGTTTTGCCAAGGGAACACACTGGTCATAGCAAAACCCTCTTCCAACAAGACAAGAGAAGACCCTTCATATGGACATCACCAGATGGTCAACACTGAAATCGGACTGATTATATTCTTTGCACCCAAAGATGAAGAAGCTCTATACACTCAGCAAAAATGAGACAGGGAGCTGACTGGGGCTCAGAAAATGAACTCCTTATAGCAAAATTCAGACTTAAATTGAAAAAAGTAGGGAAAACCACTAGACCATTCAGGTATGACCTAAATCAAATCCCTTATGATTATACAGTGGAAGTGAGAAATAGACTTAAGGGATTAGATCTGATAGAGTGCGTAATGAACTATGAATGGAGGTTTGTGACATTGTACAGGAGACAGGGATCAAGAAGATCCCCATGGAAAATAAATTAAAAAAACAAAATGGCTGTCTGAGAAGGCCTTGCAAAAAGCTGTGAAAAGAAGAGAAGCAAAAAGAAAAGGAGAAAGGAAAGATATTCCCATTTGAATGCAGAGTTCCAAAGAATAGCAAGCAGAGATAAGAAAGTCTTCCTCAGTGATAATGCAAAGAAATAGAGGAAAACAACAGAATGGGAAAGACTAGAGTTCTTTTCAACCAAATTAGAGACACTACGGGAACATTTCATGCAAAGATGGGCTTGATAAAGGACAGAAATGGATTGCGCCTAACAGAAGCAGAAGATATTAAGAAGAGATGGCAAGAATACACAGAAGAACTGTACAAAAAATATCTTCATGACCCAGATAATCATGATGGTGTGATCACTCACCTAAAGCCAGACATCCTGGAATGTGAAGTCAAGTGGGCTTGAGGAAGCATCACTATGAACAAAGCTAGTGGGGGTGATGGAATTTCAGTTGAGCTATTTCAAATTCTGAAAGATGATGCTATGAAAGTGCTACACTCAATATGCCAGCAAATTTGGAAAACTCAGCAGTGGCCACAAGACTGGAAAAGGTCAGTTTTCATTCCAATCCCAAAGAAAGGCAATGCCAAAGAACATCGAACTACTGCACAATTGCACTTATCTCACACACTAGTAAAGTAATGCTCAAATTTCTCCAAGCCAGGCTTCAGCAATACATGAACTGTGAACTTCCTGGTGTTCAAGCTGCTTTTAGAAAAGGCAGAGGAACCAGAGATCAAATTGCCAACATCTGCTGGATCATCGAAAAAGCAAGAGAGTTCAAAAAAAAAAAAAAAATCTATTTCTGCTTTATTGACTATGCCAAAGCCTTTGCTGTGTGGATCACAATAAACTGTGGAAAATTCAGAGAGAGATGGGAACACAAGAGCACTTGACCTGCCTCTTGAGAAATCTGTATGCAGGTNTCTGCTTTATTGACTATGCCAAAGCCTTTGCTGTGTGGATCACAATAAACTGTGGAAAATTCTGAAAGAGATGGGAAAACCAGACCACCTGACCTGTCTCTTGAGAAACCTATATGCAGGTCAGGAAGCAACAGTTAGAACTGGACCTGGAAAAACAGACTGCTTCCAAACAGGAAAAGGAGTACGTAGAGGCTGTATATTGTCACCTTGCTTTATTTAACTTATATGCAGAGTACACCATGAGAAATGCTGGGCTGGAAGAAGCACAAGCTGGAATCAAGATTGCCTGGAGAAATATAAAATACCTCAGATATGCAGATGACATCACTCTTATGGTAGAAAGTGAAGCGGAACTAAAGAGCCTCTTTTTGAATGTGAAAGAGATTGAAAAAGTTGGCTTAAAGCTCAACTGCTGGAGTCCAGCTCCAGCACCCAAGGAATCAGCCTGAAGGGGTGAGCAGTGTCGGCGGACAATGATGTAGCCTCTGTCTCAAAGTATAGGACTACATGTTTATTTCAAGCTTCAGGTTTTCTTTTATACTTTGATAAAAGCATTAGGTCAGAGGTTTGACATTTTTAGTTTCCTCCACCCAGATTTATTGTCTCCAAAAATCACTGTTGCCCTACTGAGTTCCTGCTTCAGTGATTCTCTCAGAATAGGCTTTACTATCTATTACCTACTTCCTCTTATGTGTCCTATATTTAACTTGTGATTGCATTGTAACTCATGCTACATTCCTCAGTTTATTTCTTATCTTTCTGATCCTGTGTGCCCCTAGCATCTTAAGATCACTATCTCCTAAAAAGGCTTCTAGCTATTATTAATTATTCCTAAACCATAAGTTCAGCAAACTTCTTTTGCCATAAACATTCCCCTCACAAACAGGTCTCAGATAACAATCCTTCCCATGGTCTCAAGCTGCGACCTACATGCTCATCCTGGAACATTCTTTGTAAAGATTCTTAAACAAATGTCAATGGTTACTTTATAGATTATTTTCTGGGCACAATTGCAGAAGGCTTTGTGCTTTCTCATGCTCCTCTCCAGAACAATAAGCACCTTAACATTCTTTCCAGCCAACTCAACCAAAGAAAGGAAGAAACAAGTCAGAATCACAAGAGCTAACTCCTTCATCCCGGGTCTGTGCCTGTGGGACAAGGAGAGGGGGTTAAGAGCCATGCCTCCATTGTGTCAGTAATGCCTAACACGGCTCCCAACACTCAACATTCAGAAAACTAAGATCATGGCATCTGGTTCCATCACTTCATGGGAAATAGATGGGGAAACAGTAGAAACAGTGTCAGACTTTATTTTGGGGGGGCTCCAAAATCACTGCAGATGGTGAGTGCAGCCATGAAATTAAAAGACACTCCTTGGAAGGAAAGTTATGACCAACCTAGATAGCATATTCAAAAGCAGAGATATTACTTTGCTGACTAAGGCCCATCTAGTCAAGGCTATGGTTTTTCCAGTAGTCATGTATGGATGCGAGAGTTGGACTGTGAAGAAGGCTGAGCACCGAAGAATCAATGCTTTTGAACTGTGGTGCTGGAGAAGACTCTTGAGAGTCCCTTGGACTGCAAGGAGATCCAACCAGTCCATTCTGAAGGAGATCAGCCCTGGGATTTCTTTGGAAGGAATGATGCTAAAGCTGAAGCTCCAGTACTTTGGTCACCTCATGCGAAGAGTTGACTCATTGGAAAAGACTCTGATGCTGGGAGGGATTGAGGGCAGGAGGAGAAGGGGACGACCGAGGATGAGATGGCTGGATGGTATCACTGACTCGATGGATGCGAGTCTGAGTGAACTTGGGGAGTTGGTGATGGACAGGGAGGCCTGGCGTGCTGCGATTCATGGGGTCGCAAAGAGTCGGACACAACTGAGCGACTGAACTGAACTGAACTGAAGCAGAATGTTGCAATGAAACGCATTACTGGCTTACTTGGCTGCCTGGATATCTATATAATTTCAAGTCTTATTGGAGAATTATTTTCCTGATTCTGGATCCCCAGATTAGAGTTTCACCTCTCTAGAGACCTCCAAAGTTGCCCCACATCCAGCACTTATATCCAGTAATCATTGATAATAACCAATTGTCTATTTAATGCTAGATTCCCTAAACATTGTTGATGTTAATTTGTTATAAAATATTTTTCCCATACAGATTTTTTTATCAGTGTTATTTTCATGAAGTTGTCAATAAATAAAAAACACATTTAAGTCTAAAACTAGTTTATTAAATGATTTATGTATTAGTTCAGCTAGTAACTTTCATTATGCTTAGGACTACCTGGTCGGGTGTTGGATTCTTTTAGAATATAATTTCTGATTTCATGGTGCCCTTGATTGCCATGGATGTGTACTGCTTACAATCTGACAAGTAACTATTTTTTGTTATAATCCCTTGTGTGTGTGTCTCGAGTAGATTTGTATTTGAAAGTAGGCAATTTCTAATACTTCTCCATAGAAATTGTGATATGCATAAGCAAACAGTAATTTGAAAGTCACAATTCATTCATGTTCTATAAATATACTTGAAATCAAGATTGAAATTTTTTAGATCCAATTTGTAAACCATTATGATGGTGGAAGCCTCCTGTTGCAGCTGTAGGTGCTATGAACACTTGAGTGTGCAAACCAATATATATCTTCACTGATTTCCACTGTGTGGTTGCTAATTCGTTCATTTCTGCAAGCATGTGAGCTATGGTGAAGTCTGTGGTCCATGAAATTCTGTTAGCTTAGTTGGGGCCTGTGGATTTTCCTAATTCAACACTCAACACTATTGTAAATTTTATTGAAGTTTTAATGTAATTCTCAATTCATCGTCAGTCCAATGGCTCAGTTTCTAGCTTTTCATTACTAATTCACTACCTCACTTTAACTGGTAAGCTGATCTTCAGTAAGCTAATATCAATGCCTCCCTGTGGCCTATGGATATTTCTGCCTCCTACCTGTGTAACACATCTACCAAGAGCAAGTCAAGAGCAGAAACCCAGCAAGTGCTTCTAGCTATCACATCCTCCCACCTCCCCACTCCATGCTGCCCTGCTTGATAGCCTGTTTGATAGGTTGCTCTATTTGATAGCCTCTGTGTGATGAGAGTATTCATCTGTGTGGTAATCTTTTCTGAGATTTTAAATAAAGAGTAGAGGACAAGCTCTTATGTATGGGATTTTCTTACAAATAAATCTATAAATTTTCTCTAATGGATTTTCCACAAGACGGCAAAGCAAAGATACATAGATGTCACTGGTTGCTTTCTGTAACTGTTCAGCTTTTCTCTTCTTTTTCATGCCTACCCTCTTCAGAAAATGACTTACTTCCCCTTCCTATCCTAAAACTATTCTTCATCTTTCTTTTTTAAGAGTTAACATTTACACTCCTACTTTCGCTATGACCAAAAAG
Organism: Neotragus moschatus; assembly: GCA_006410615.1. Classification (NCBI taxonomy): domain Eukaryota; kingdom Metazoa; phylum Chordata; class Mammalia; order Artiodactyla; family Bovidae; genus Neotragus; species Neotragus moschatus. Next base: position 274,625 of record SJYA01001720.1, read on the forward strand.
GTGAAGAAATTATAAGAAAAACCAAAGATATGGGAAAAGAAAAAAATCAAAAAATCTTAGCCATGTTTTTAAATTAATTATAAATATTATTTCCACTATACAGGACTCCTTTATGGAAAAAGTACTTTCTGAGAATACAAGTGACAACAAAGGCATGTGGCACTGAGCCTGGTAAAAAACAAACACTTAAAAAATCAGATGAAATAACAGCAATGAATAAAAAATAAGATAAACATATAGCTATACACTGAATGTATTGTTTCATATTTTTTAAAAATTTCAATGCTATTTTATTATTTTATTTTTAAATATGTTTCACAAATAAGCTTGTATTTATTCTTTGATTATGTATATTCAATTTTTAAGAATAAACGTGTTTTTTGTTTCAATCTAGATAAATAATATCTCACAACAATGTTTAGCAAGGGAGGGAGAAATAATCCTAAAAGGACAAATGTCATAACTCAAAAGTTAATGACGAGTCACTCAAGCTAAGTAATTCTAATTAATAATAATAATATAAGAAGAAATACACTTACTCTGCAGGCTAATATTAAGACACAAACAAAACACGTTATTCTCTTTTCTGATGGAAGTTTTATTCCATCTTCAAATTAACTATTTCTCTACTATCCCAAATTGGTTAAAATATTAGACTATATGAGTAATATTTACCAAATTTTGCTAAGAAAAATACAGTTTTTCCTTGATGAGTCAGTCCAAACAACTGCCTCTTTGTAGTCATTTGTCAGCAAACACATACACACACATGCACACACACACACACAGACGCACACGCACACCACACACACACACACACACACACACATCCTGTCTAAAAGTAAAATGAGAAGACTGGTAATATATGTTTCATGAGACAGTAACCTATGTTGTAAAGTCTTGGGCATTAGTGAATCCTCAGCTCCTAGGGATCCTTAGCACACTTACATGATCACTAAATATTTGTGAACTTACAAATGCATAAGAAGCTGCTCTATGTGGTAGTTTTGATAATTTACTGATGGGAGAGAGAGTAATTTTTAATTATATATGTAAGTGATTAATTTATCCTAATAAGTAATAACACACACTGTCCATAATATTTAGCATTAAGATAATTAGATCTCCCTTGGTGGCTCAGATGGTAAAGTGTCTGCCTACAATGTGGGAGACTTGGGTTTGATCCCTGGGTTGGGAAGATCCCCCGGAGAAGGAAATCGCAACCCACTTCAATACTCTTGCCTGGAAAATTCCATGGATGGAGAGCCTGGTAGGCAACAGTCCATAGGGTCACAAAGAGTCGGACACGACAGAGCAACTTCACTTCACAAAATTATTAGAGGCCAGTTTATACAATTCTTAAAGTGTCTTAGTTTGTCTTTAGTAGTTCAAAAACTTCAAAAAAGGATTGTCATTGCCTACAGAAAGTTTCAGAAGCTCATTTTATATCAGTGATTTTCAGAAATACTGATTGTGTGCAGATACAATAATCCCATTACAAAATTATGGAATGATGTAAGAATTGTTTCATTAATGTGAGCAGGCTTAACGAATTATTAAAATATTTAGCTGTATAATTTCTTAATGATAATGTTTTTCTATTTTTCACTCACGTAATATGGAGCGAAAGTTTCTGACTCATGTTTCAAAATTCTAATCTAATTAGACTATAAAAAATATATAGGCAGAGCCTCATTCATTTCACACCACTATTTGTAACTTCTTTTTAATTTTTTGCTATGGTCAATATTAAATGTGAAATACCTTCTTACTCTCTCCTTTTCACAAAACATGGTTATTAATGCCTGGATTACTATTGCTATATATTACCCAGCTAGGAGTAAAGAAAATTTATTCAATGTTGCTTTAATATTAACAGACAAATCATATATGTTTTAAATCAATAGTGATGTTTAATAAATTTTTTTTTATTTCATTAACAATTTAGGTTACTATCAGATTCTGTTATTTAGTCTCTTTTTACACTGGAATTGTGAATAAGTGGTTATTTTAATAGCCAACTGACTTTTAACTGTCAATTTTAGCAGCTATAACATGTACTCAAATTCCTGCTTATACTTGAAATATCTGTTTCCCTAGTTAGGTGCTGCCCTCTAAAGATGATCTCATATCATTTCCAAGTGGAAATTACTCTTTTAAAATGTCATTATTTTTCTATTCATAACAGGTCATTTTCTGCTTTGAATATAATCATATCAATAGAATTATAGTTTTCAAAAATTTCTATAAATAAAAATCAGAATTTTTCAATGTTTTTCTAATAAAATAGTTCNGGAAGGCTTTCTTATCTCTCCTTTGTATGCTTTAAGATGCTGCATTCAGATGCTTATATCTTTCCTTTCCTCTTTTGCTTTTCACTTCTCTTCTTTTCACAGATGTGTATAAGAGACAGGAATTATAGTTTTCAAAAATTTCTATAAATAAAAATCAGAATTTTTCAATGTTTTTCTAATAAAATAGTTCAGCTATTACCATAATACTTAATATAAAATATTAAAAACTATCTTTTTTTGAGAAATGATTAAAATAAATTGAATCAGTAGTATGATTTATGAATACATAATATATAAATAATGTTAGAAAATACATAAATACATATGTTAAAAGAAGACAAATATTCATGAGAATGAGATAAAGTGCAAATACTTTTGACATGAGAATGAATATATGGTATTATGTAAGTTCATTGTTCAAAACGTCTTGTTCAATGGTTTTAATTGGGGGATGTATTACTAAGTGAAAGCCATAAGAACTAATTTCACAAAACAAGATTTTCTTTAGGGATACTGCAAATTATTTAAAGGAAAGCATTGTAATTTATGCTTTTAAAATTGCTAACTTACAAAACAATATCTAAAATATATAATATCATGCTGTTCACAATAGTTATAAGCTGCTCTCTTTGAAGTTACATTTAAAATATGTAGATACAGAGAACAGAGAATTGAAAGAGTAGAGGAGGGTTTTATGAATGAAGGAGATCAACTGTAGTGATATATAGAAATTAAATTTTTGGTGGCAAGCATGCCCTTTGGTATATATAAGTAGACATATAATGTACAACATGAAATTTATATAATGTTATATCAACAAATGCTACTCAATAAAAAAAAAATCTAAATTTTAAATGTGAAAGAAAAACAAAATTTGGATTTAATTGTATTAGACTTTTCCTGGTAAAGTTTTTACTGTAATAGTTTCAAGAAAATGAATTGGTTGACGTTTCAACTTATGAATAAATATTATCAGAAGTTTTCTCATATTATAACACATTTTGAGAAATTTTAATTACTCAGTAAATATTACCACAAAACATACAACATGTTTTAAATTTAGGGGCCCAGGGAAATAGTATCATAAATATGTCTATGATATCATAGAAAAAAAAAGCATTTTTAAATTAATTAGAAAGCAAAATAAATTTTAAGATAATGAATATAAATTTTCATATTGGAATGTATGTTATTTGCCTAAAAATTATAAATAACACTGTTTTCACTAATTCAAACAAATTATTAGTACTATTAAATGATATGTATGGTATTTTAGTTAAATTTATAATGGATAAAATGATTTCAAGCATTTAGAACACATATACTACATTAAGGAAAATGAGAACTAGGTGAAAAGAGTCCACATAATTAATTTAATTAGAATTAGACTTTTTAGCAAGAATCAAATCTAATATTATTAATCTTATCTGTATAAGCAAACCTAGAAAAAATATATTTGTAACTTGGTTAAATAAGGAAAAACGATTTTGAAACATTATACCAAATTTATGTTAAATTCCTTAAACTTAATTTTATCATACCTCATGAGTGTATGCATGTCTGCATCTGTATTTTTTGCACGTAAAACATGATAGCATAAGAAATTTAGTGAACTTGGTCTTTATGATGACATTTAAGGACAGAAATTAAAAAAAAAACACAACTGTACTCTGTGGCCAAACCAAATGTGCAGAAAAATAATTTTAAAATGTATTACAAAATGTTACTTTCATTTAAATATATTATCATCAAGTAACTTAATAAAGTCCCTTTCTCTCTGTCTCTTTCTGTCTCTCACTCCTCTATTATATATACCAGATACTACGATTGAAAAACTAAAATGTCTCCATAAAAGTGTAGCATTATGATCATTTTATATCAACTGTAACTGAGAAAATAATGATTCCTAATGTTCCAGAAAAACATGTATTTCTGCTTTATTGACTATGCCAAAGCCTCTGACTGTGTAGATCACAATAAACTGTGGAAAATTCTGAGAGAGATGGGAATACTAGACCACCTGACCTGCCTTTTGAGAAATCTGTATGCAGGTCAGGAAGCAACAGTTAGAACAGGACATGGAACAACAAACTGTTNAGTACAATGTCAGGCAGATTCTTATTTTGGGGGTACATGCTCAGGAAATACCAGGGGAAACCCTGAGACCCAAATCGCCCTGCCCATCGAGGTCTCCGCCACATGAACTTGTCACGGGTGGGATTCCTCACACTGGCTCCTGACATTTCCCACTTCCAAAAGCTGCCCTAAGGAAACAAGCTTGAAACAGAAATGTGGTATTAAAGCTACTAGAGTAGTTCCATCAGAAAAGGCAATGGCATCCCACTCCATTACTCTTGCCTGGAAAATCCCATGGACAGAAGAGCCTGGTGGCCTGCAGTCCATGGGGTCGCTAAGAGTGGGCCACTACTGAGTGACTTCACNAACAAGCTTGAAACAGAAATGTGGTATTAAAGCTACTAGAGTAGTTCCATCAGAAAAGGCAATGGCATCCCACTCCATTACTCTTGCCTGGAAAATCCCATGGACAGAAGAGCCTGGTGGCCTGCAGTCCATGGGGTCGCTAAGAGTGGGCCACTACTGAGTGACTTCACTTTCACTTGTCACTTTCATGCATTGGAGAAGGAAATGGCAACCCACTCCAGTGTTCTTGCCTGGAGAATCCCAGGGACAGGGGAGCCTGGTGGGCTGCCATCTATGGGGTCGCATAGAGTTGGACAAGACTGAAGTGACTTAGCAGCAGCAGCAGAGTAGTTCTGTGAATAAACTCAGTGAAATTATATAAACATTTAAGACTCTAAGGGGTGGGTACAGAATATTCTTGTCTTGTAGCTGTCCAGGGCAACCCTCTTAAGGTTCATCTACCAACCTGGAGTGATTTGCCTTGTTCTTTAGCCTCTCCTTCCCTTCCTCTTATTGGAGAGCTTGGTTTCAGATTATATTCAGAAGCTCAGAGTTGTTGCAAACCAGCTACACCATTAATGAGATGTAAAGAAACTGAGAGGCCAGACTATTGCAAGGGTCAATGAGTAGACGCTAAAATCACCAGCAATTATAAAGTGAGTTGTAATGAAAACAATGGCAATGAGAAGGAAATAAAGTTTTTAGGCAGAGGTGAAATATGCTTGTTAGCAGAGAATTCCAAGAGATTTAGGGAGTCTGAAGATGTGTGAATAAAAGATGGAGACTTCTAAAATAGAGGAATGGAAATTCATTTAAAAATAGCAATAAAGAACAAGGAGGATTTCCCTCCCAATTTTACTTTCATAGATATAAAGTCTCATGTAGAAAAGTATGCTCTGTTTGAACAATCTGCATGAGGACTGTCCTCCAGAAAGAATCAGATTTCAATCACAGAACATGAAAAGACAAGTCTGAGGAATAAACATTTATCCTATAAATGAATGCAAAGCTGCTGTAGTTGTGAAGTATGATCTCAAACACAAACTTTTTTTTTAAAATCCTCTCCCTGAACAATTGGTTTTTAATAGATTTGAAATAACAAGTTTCTGAGGCTAACATTCCTTACAATCTATGTCCTCTATCCTTGTATTGGTAAACAGAATATTTTAATTATTCTCACCGCAAAGCCTTTGTGCAAACTTTATCTGTAAATATTTTGGAAGCGATGTTGTCTGTGTTCCTCTACTATTTCCTACAAGATGTTTATGTCTTGTATAAAGAGTAGCAGTTATATCAGTCTCATTATTCAAACAGAATGGTCATAGAATTTAATTAAAATTATAACACTAATTTGGTGTAAAACTGTGGGCAACTCTAAAACTTTTGAGTTAAATGTTCTACAATGTAACTTAGTGATGAGAAAAATAACGCTGACTCATATACTTCTTTTGTAATAATTATAATAAAAAAGTCAAAAATTTTATTTATATTGTGAGAAAAATATATAAAAAATGGAAAACAATTTCCCCTTATAACAATCTGCTTCATATTCAGTTATCTCAAAAGGACTCAAACTACAAAAATAAGGTTTATAATATAAGCTGTAGTGTTCTCTTGGTAGGACGCATACATAAAATATATTATGCGTTAAAATATGTATCATATATAAATATATATGTATAAAACATATACATAGAATGTATAGATATATAATTTATATTTTATTTAAATCTCAGTTCAACAGGTTTGTAATAGATGCACTTTCAGTAATCTGACAAGTCTGCCAAGTGACCATTCTTAGGTGAACAGTGATAGGATCAGAGACAAGTTAAAAACTGTTAAATTCATGGAACATTTTGGAACACTATCCTTAATGTTTGTTTAATTTGAAATTACCTTCTTAAAGTGTAAATTCAAGATGGAAGACAGAAGATGGATTGTCTCCAATCTTCATGATCTTCTTGAGTTATTATAAAACTTTGGAAAATTCAGGGGAAAGGTTAATTTTTTTTTACATAGTACATAAAGAAGAATTTAACTCCCATTTCCAACTTTTTTGTCTAGACTATTTTCTAATACATTTTTAACTGAAAAAATAGGTATTATTACTATTTGATACTAATTTGTTTGACTGAAATAGTTCATACAAACTCACTCTACTGAAAAAACAAATAACAAGCGGAAAAAATCAGAATTTAAAATCAAAACACAAATTTTATACTATTTTATTCTTATTTTCACAGATCAGGAAGAATATTACTTCAAAAAAAGAGAAAACTGAAACAGTTTCTCGCATGTTGGAAATCACATATTTTCTCTATAAGCATAATTACTCTCTGGCTTGTAGCTTGTAAGAAAGATGAACTTTTAAACATTCTTAAGATGAAAGCTTGGGTATAAAATTATAAAGCATGTTTGAAGAGCTTTAATCAAGTAATTGTTCAAAGTTTCTAAGGTTATACAAGATTTCTGTTCCATATAAAATCTGAAAAATGACAAATTAAAAGTGAAGTAAAAATTCTAAGGAACGTAACTGACATTTAACAGCCTTGGGTTTTCATTGTCTAGAAAAAAAATGATATTAAATTTAATATCAAATGGAATACATAGTCCTTTATAATTAGATGACTTTAATTCAAATACCCAAATAGAACATTTTAAAGTAATAAAACTGTTCTACAGAAATGCAAGATTTTTATTCATCTCAAATTTTCATCTCACAAGATAATGGAACTTCATTTTTTTTAAAAAAAGATATTCTGAATTCTCTTCAATTTATAACAATACATGACTGAGAGAATAAAACTTCATTTTAAATCAACTTTATTATTTTATTTAAAGCTTATTATTAATTAGATCTACAGAGATACTAAATTAGACAATACTTTCTATTCTTTGTTCTTCTTCTGTGTTAGCTTCTAATAAGAGAAGTCTCTAACTTCAATTAGTGCCATCTTGTTACCACGAGTAAGATTTGAACATGTGTAAGAAGACAATGCCCTAGGTTATGTTGAAATAAAAAAATGGAATATAAACCTGTGTCCTTGAATCATTTATCACCAACAAACTTGTGTCCTTGAATCACTTATCACCAACAAAGGAGAGCAACTGCTACGGCTTCCATCCTCAGAGATTCATCTTATTAGAGCATGCCCTTTAGGGAATTCTGCTTTTTTTTTTATTAACCAAAATCCAACTGAGTAGCTTTCTTAACTGCATCTGAAAAATTCCTTCACACTGTCATAGGACATAACCTAACCACAGAGGCCATACCCTATCATAAATTCAGGTCCTGCCCATACTTGGGGAGTTGACTATGTCAGGGCACAGATATTTCCGAAGCATGGTGTGGGAGACTTAAAACATTAATGAAATAATGTTTTCTACATTTTCTACAGATGCCATACAAAGCAACATACACTGCAAGTTGCATTGTATTATTCACTTTTCATCCTAATTAATTTACTTTAAAAATGATATAAATTCTTATAATATACTATGAATCATCTAACTTACCAGGATTTTAGCACCTAACAACATAGAAAAGGTCCCTGATCTATTGAAGAGATACCATTTTCACACTAGGAAGTAAACTAGATAAAACAAGTTTTGACACATTTCATGAAGACGATGACTTAAGGAGAATTATGAGGCAGTGACTGTAGTTGGGTGTGTTAGAGGAAGTCTCTAAAGAAATATACTTGAAACATTAAAAGAGGAAGGAGAAGGACTTCCCTGGAAGTGCAGTAGTTAAGTCTTCACCTTCCAATGCAGGGGGTACAGGTTTCATTCCTGGTCGGGGAATTAAAAACCCACACGGCTTATGGCCGGAAAAACAAAACATAAAGCAGAGGCAATATTCTAACAAATAAAATAAACACTTTAAAAAGAAAGAAAGTAGTATAAGGTAGCAGAGAAATAGGCAAAAACTAGATGATTTTGTAGGGCATGAAAAATTGTTTGCTTTTTATACCTACTGCAAAGAAAAACTATTAGGGGGTTTGTGCAAGGAAGGGTTAAGATAATGAGAATATATGTGTGTGTGTGTGTGTGTGTGTGTGTGTGTGTGTGTGTGTATGTGTTTAAAGATAACTTTGGCTGCTGGGAAAATAGTATTTTAAGAACTTGGAAACGGGAGGAACACATGGAAGCATCTGTCAAAATTTAGGAGGTTTGAGTTATACTGGTAAATATTAATATAAGATGGTAGATGGATTTTGAATAAAACAGCTGTATAGCAAACTTTGAATTACACTGAACACAGTAATTGTTCAGTATAAAGGTGAACTGAAGGGAAGAACAAGTAACTGTATCTGTTGGTCACTTAAAAAACTAATTGTATTCAAAAGGCAATTCATTTTGTCAAGTTCAGATTTATAATTTCAAGAGCACACTGCTAGAGAAAAGACAATCGATCAACAAGGAAAATTTTATTTAAAAAATCCAGTGTAAAAGAGAAGTAGCAAAGATTAAGGAGAGGTGGCAAGATTACAGAGAACTATACAAAAATGGTCCTAACGACCTAGATAACCATGATGGTGTGATCACTCGCAGAGCCAGACATCCTGAAGTGAAAAGCCAAGTGGGCTTAGAAAGCACTGCTATGAACAAAGCTAGGGAAGGTGATGGAATTCCAGCAGATCTATTTCAATCCCTAAAAGATGATGCTCTTAAAGAGGTGTACTCAGTATGCCAACAAATTTGGAAAGTTCAACAGTAGTCACAGGACTGGAAAAGCTAAGTTTTCATTCCAATCCCAAAGAAAGGCAATGCCAAAGAATGTTCAGACTACCATACACTTGGACTCATTTCACATGCAGCAAGGTAATGCTCAAAATCCTTCAGCTAGGCTTCAATAGTAAGTGAACAGAGAACTTCCAAATGTGTAAGTTGGACCCAAAAAAGGCAGAGGATTGGCTAGCAAAGGCAGGAAATGCTATCAAAATGCCAGCCTCCATTTGATCATAGAAAAAGCAAAAGAATTTTGCATATATAGAAAGTAAAACTGCTTCACTGACTACACTAAAGCCTTAGATGGTGTGGATCCCAATGAACTGAAAATTCTTAAAGGGATGAGGATACCAGATGACCTTACCTGCCTCTTGAGAAATCTGAATGCAGGTCAAGAAGCAACAGTTAGAATCTTATATGGAACAACAGACCAGTTCAAAACTGGGAAAGGAGTCCATTAGGGCTGTACACTGTCACTCTGCTTATTTAACTTATATGCAAAGTACATCATTAGAAATGCCAGGCTGCATGAATCAGAAGCTGGAATCAAGATTGCCAGAAGAAATATCAATAACCTCAGATATCAACAAACATCCATAGAGTCAAAGTTATGTTGTTTTTCAGTATTCATGTATGAATGTGAGAGATGGGCCAAAGAAGGCTGAGTGCTGAAGAAGTGATGTTTTGAACTGTGGTACTGGCGAAGACTCTTGAGAGACCCTTGGACAGCAAGGAGATTAAACTAGTCAATTCAAAAGAAAATCGACCCTGAATATTCACTGGAAGGACTGATGCTGAAACTTCAAAACTTGGGCTATCTGATGGGAAGAGCTGACTCACTAGAAAAGACCCTGATTCTGGGAAAGTCTGAAGGAAGGAAAAGTAGGGGGTGTCAGAGGATGAGATGGTTGGATGGCATCATTGACTCAATGGACATGAGTTTGAGCAAACTCCAGGAGACGCTGAAGGACAGGGAAGCCTAGCATACTGCATCCATGGGGTTGCAAAGATTCAAATGCTATTTACCAACTGAACAACAACAACTGAAAATTTATGTTTCAAATGTTTAGTAATAAAAATATATAACATTGTCAAAGATTAAATATAAAACTAAGGAAACATGATGATAATTTTTTCCTAAAAATTTAATATAAAATGGTCACAATTACCTCAAGAACCATTATAAAGAAATGCTACATAGTACAACTAATGCTTTTGCACCAAACTTGAATGGCTGTTTGATTGTTCCAATCTGTGTTTTTAGGAGATTTACATGACAGGGTCTGAAGCTGAGACCTGACTCCTGAAAATTCACCAAAGAGTACCTGCTGCCCTTCAGAGAGGGAAGAGAATTAACATGTTTCTAAAATGACCAGGTGAACTTCTCAACAGGATCAGGCAACTTCTGATAAAACTTAAATTGATAAAATATTTAAAAAGTTAAACTGATAAATTATTTAATTCCTTTAGGAACATTATCTGCATGTCTTGTTATTTTCATTTAGTAATTTTTCAGGTAAATATCAGGTATTAACCTCTGCCAAATCTTTACAGATTAGAAAGCATAAATTGTCAATTAATCAGAACACTTGTGTATTATAAACCACTATTCCCATCTCCTCCTCTATAGTAAGTTTCTAAAGGCTTAGAATAAATCATATTTATCTGTACTTCTCAGGTGCTAGAATAGTACAGTTATAGTGAAGAAGCTCAGTAATGTCTGATAACAAATGGAAGTGGAGAAGAGAAGCAAGAGATGGTGGGAAGAAAAAGGAAGCAAATAATTAATGCATATCCCTTCTACTAAAGTTGTCTCTTTCCATACATTATCAATGTGGGAGAGTGAATATACTCTGCCCAGAGACAGAGGGCACAGCAAAGTAGTAGGAAGTCTAGTCCAATAATCCTGCAAGATACCACAGGGACTACTAGTGCTACTACATATACATAGAAATGATTTATTTTGAAATCAATGCCTCTAAGCATCTACCACAAAACACATAGGCACACATATTTAAACAAACACACTACACACATACACACATGCACAATGATTTTGTCCTACTATTTAGAACAAATTCTTTTAGAATTTAGTAGGGACATTACACTATTTGGGGAATAAAAGGAATTTATGATCAAGTCTTCTTTCATTATGTAGTACAAAGAATATAAGTCTCAAATCTGATGGTTATCATTTTCTTGTGTCATGAGTAAGTCATTTAACCATCATGAGCTCCAACTTCCTCATGTGTACTAAGTGAATAGCGTATTTATGAACTTGTGTAGTTTAAATCCTTCTCCTTTTCTCATCTCCTGCTATTCTCATCTTGAACCAATCTGTCTGAATATGCTGTCTCCAGATGCTGACAATCATTGCTAGCCTCGTGCTTTGGGAATATTGAAGTAGAAAAATCTAAGCTTTTATTTGCAGGGATGTACTTGAACACATAAAAGTTAATTGAGGAATCATTTAGGATAATGTCTAAAGCAACTATTTTGTGGGTAAATCAAAGAAAATAAGATTATACATTTCTCTAATACTACACTTTTAAATGTTATTATTAAATTAACTTAGCTTCCAAACAAGGCATGTATGTAAAGTGTACTCAAGCAGTGAAGCAAATTTTCATAATTTCTGAAAATGCAATCAGATCTACTCTTAAGAGAGGTTTGATATTTTAAGCTATATTCTTCTGTTATTAAATTATTTAGAGAAGGACTGGTCATTTATTTGAAAATTTAGTTTTTATATATTAGAAGAAATTACATTTGCTGTATTACCAATTTACCGAATGATAACCAACTTAGCAAATTTAAAAGTTGATTCATTGTGAAGGACTTTCTTTATGATTATCTTACATTTTATTTTCAAACTAGGAATAAGAGAATTGCAAATTCTAAATATGTGCCTTACATTGCATCCTTTAGTTTGGATGGGATTTTAAAGTTTTTTTGTAAGACAGAAATAATACGTCCAAGTTGTTATCAATATTAACAATTATTCTGTTTATTTTGCCCCAGGTTGTGGTTTAAGCAACAAGGATACAATAGTAAATACACACACACACACACACACACACCCCTTGTCTCCAATTCCAGCTTGCAGGGAGACCCAGTAGCCAGAGGTATGCATGCTAATGACCAGGGGCACACTCAGTTGCTTGTAAGACCACATTCTACCTCCCTGTCTCCTTTCCAGGCCTCCAACACCTGCAGCAAGCCCCTCCAGCTGCATCTGCTCACCCCTGGTCTGATTCCCAGCACCAGCCTCCACTGTCCCGGGCATATGGAGAGATGCAGCTGCCACTAAAGTACATCAGGGTCCCCACAACCGCAGGTGAGCCTGCAGCTGGCCCCAGCCCTTGCCCCTAGCTGGGAGACTAGCTGTAGTTGAATCCAATGGGGTAAACGCAGGGACTAGAGAGAGGAGTGAATGCGGGCCCCCAAGCAGTTGTGGAGGCTGTCAACATGCACTCAAACAACTATAGGATCTCTGTGATGACACATGTGGAAGAGAGGCCAGTGAGGTCAGGGCAGCAGGGAGCAAGTGCACAACAGCAAGGGCCAATGTCAAGGGTGTGCCAGGCAGGGAGGGTTGACTGCAGGCTAGCATCCTGCACTCATCCAGCCACTGAGGCCTGGGTTGCTGCCATGTGGATCCTAGGTCTACCAAGGGCAGAGAGAGCAAAGCAGGACTGGGGACTCAGGTGGTGGGCATCTGCCAACACAAATACCCGTGTGTGAAAACTGACGGAATATGCAAGGAGTGGGAGGCAGCTATGCTGGACCTGGTTTCACAGTGGCAATAGCTCAGGGGTTCCTCTGCAGAGCTGAACACTGGAAACCTCAGTTCCTCCTGTGTGGCTGCTGCACTTCCTCCTTTCCCTAGCGTCCTCTGCTTGTCTCAGCTTCGCTGGTAGCTGGGTGGGGTTAAACCAAAGCAGGTCCTTTGAGTGGTGCCCTGGAGAAGCTGGTCTCTCATCTCATCCTCACTTTTTCAGCAAGGGAATATCTTGTAGCTGGTGAGCTTCCTTTCGGCACTGAGCTGTGCCAGCCTGGGAGCAGGAGAATGCAAGAAACATGAGGTTATTCTTCCTTCCTTATTTCTGTGATTTTGCTTGGTGGTTTTTCGTTCCACTGGCTTGCTGAAGCCAAATACGTGGGCTCTCCCAAAGCATTTTTTGTTCATGAATAGTTGCCAAGTGATCGGTATCCATGAAGGGCTGAAGCTGGGGGTTTCTTTCTTTACCTTCTTGGTGACATCACTCCTTAATTGACCTTGGTTTTTTAGTCTCTTTGACATAAAATATATTTAATAAACACAGACCTAATTACTTTTCTGCCATGTATAATAATTAAAAGGAGATAATAAAACCCAAATGTCTTAATTTTCATGTTTTTATTGTGTAATAGATGTGGCCCTTGAATATGTACAATCATTTATGTTTATCTAATTTTACAAATAGAAATAGTATTCTCAAGCATTGTACCTCAATATTTATCTGAGTTATCTAGGTTTAACTATTATAATAATAACCTGCTCTTGGTCTGGGTGTTTTACAAAAGTCTAAGAAATTACCAAATTTGCTTAGTTTTGGTAGTTTATCTTTGATAAACACAAACTATTCCCAAATATTTCATTTATAAAGTTTATTTTGAAAAGCCCTGATACAGCTGATACTTACATAACTCCTTTTTGTTTCATTCTTACAAAACCCAGAAGACACTAGGGAATGACTGCAATGAATCACAAACATGAATATTTCAGTACTTTAAGGATTTTTTTCTCAGCATGCTGTAGAATGTAAAACCAAGTGCTGTTTACACCATGTCAAGGAAAAAAAAAAATAGTGAGTATAGGATTTTCCAAAGTAAAGCCAGCCAATTCCAAATCTTTTCTTAATGAAGAGTTACTGTAGAATATAATGGAGCTAAGGAAGATGACCAAAATGGATCTAACATTTTTTATAAACAAAAGAAAATTTGGGGATCATTTAGCAGCTTTAGGAAAGGGAATATCATGGCCCCAACTGAAGTGTTGGGGGAAAACTGGGCCACACATTTTTCAATTAGTCTCACACATGCACATTTCATACCTATTATGTTTGTTAAACAGATTATATTAACAGACTTGACATTTAATGGGTATTTAAATACCTGTCTAATATAAATACCCATCTAATATAAATATCCATTAACATCCATTTCCTTAAAATTAAAATGATGAAAAAAAAAAAGATAAGCAGAGTTCCAAAGAATAGCAAGGAAAGATAAGAAAACCTTTCTCAGTGATTAATGGAAAAAAAAAATAGAGGAAAACAATAGAATGGGAAGGAGTAGAGATCTTTTCAAGAAAATTAGAGATACCAAGGGAATGTTTCATGCAAAGATGGGCTCAATAAAGGACAGAAATGGTATGGACCTAACAGAAGCAGATGATATTAAAAACAGGTGGCAAGAATACACAGAAGAACTGTACAAAAAAAAGATCTTCATGATCCAGATAATCATGAAGTTGTGATCACTCACCTAGAGCCAGACATCCTAGAATGTAAAGTCAAGTGGGCCTGAGGAAGCATCACTACGAACAAAGCTAGTGGAGGTGATGGAATTCCAGTTGAGTCATTTCAAATCCTAAAAGATGATGCTGTGAAAGTGCTGCACTCAATATGTCAGCAAATTTGGAAAACTCAGCAGCGGCCACAGGACTGGAAAGGGCACTTTTTATTCCCATCCAAAAGAAAGGCAATGCCAAAAAAATGCTCAAACTACCACACAGTTGCACTCATCTCACACGCTAGTAAAGTAATGCTCAAAATTCTCCAAGCCAGGCTTTAGCAATACATGAACCATGAACTTTCAGATGTTCAAGTTGGTTTTAGAAAAGGCAGAGGAACCAGAGGTCATATTGGCAACATCCGCTGGATCATGGAAAAACCAAGAGAGTTACAAAAAAACATCTATTTCTGCTTTACTGACTATGCCAAAGCCTTTGACTGTGTGGATCACAATAAACTGTGGAAAATTCTGAAAGAGATGGGAATACCAGACTACCTGACCTGCTTCTTGAGAAACCTGTAAGCAGGTCAGGAAGCAACAGTTAGAATTGGTCATGGAATAACAGACTGGTTGCAAAGGAAAAAGAGGATGTCAAGGCTGTGTACTGTCACCCTGCTTATTTAACTTCTATGCAGAGTACATCATGAGAAACGCTGGACTGGAAGAAGCACAAGCTGGAATCAAGATTGCCAGGAGAAATATCAATAACTTCAGATATACAGATGACACCACCCTTATCGCAGAAAATGAAGAAGAACTGAAGAGACTTTGGTGAAAGTGAAGGAGAGTGAAAAGGTTGGCTTAAAGCTCAACATTCAGAAAACTAAGACCATGGCATCTGGTCCCATCACTTCATGGCAAATAGATGGGGAAATAGTGGAAACAGTGTCTGACTCTATTTTTTCAGGCTCCAAAATTACTGCAGATGGTGATTGCATCCATGAAATTAAAAGATGCTTACTCCTTGAAAGGAAAGTTATGACCAACCTAGGCAGCATATAAAAATCAGAGACGTTAGCTTGCCTACAAAGGTTTGTCTAGTCAAGGCTATGGTTTTTCCAGTAGCCATGTATGGACGTGAATGTTGGACTGTAAAGAAGGCTGAGCACCGAAGAATTGATGCTTTTGAACTGTGGTGTTGGATAAGACTCTTGAGAGTCCCTTGGACTGCAAGGAGATCCTACCAGTCCATCCTAAAAGAGATCAGTTCTGGGTTTTAATTGGAAGACTCATGGGAAGCTGAAACTCCAATACCTTGGCCACCTCATGCAAAGGGCTGACTCACTTGAAAAGACCCTCATGCTGGGAAAGATTGAGGGCAGGAGGAGGAGGGGACAACAGAGGATG
Source organism: Neotragus moschatus (assembly GCA_006410615.1). Classification (NCBI taxonomy): domain Eukaryota; kingdom Metazoa; phylum Chordata; class Mammalia; order Artiodactyla; family Bovidae; genus Neotragus; species Neotragus moschatus. The sequence goes on from SJYA01001720.1 coordinate 290,977, forward strand.
AGATGATTGGATGGCATCACCAACTCAATGGACATGGGTTTGGGTGACTTCGGGAGTTGGTGATGGACATGAAGGCCTGGCGTGCCTTGGTCCATGGGGTTGCAGAAGAGTCGGACACGACTGAGTGATTGAAGTGAACTAAAGTATGATTTTTGAAAACCATGAGAGCTCACTTGTTCTTTCCCTGTTTTTTTTTTTTTCCCCTGATTGGAAACCAAGCAAGAAATAGACAGTATTAAAGTTATGGGAAACTCTATTACAGCTTAAAATGAGAATGATAAAAAACTAGTAATTCCTTAGCAAGAACACCTAAAGATAATAGAATATCATTTTAGAAAGATATTCTACAGAGTATATTCTCAAGTTAAATCTAATAATCATATGTAAGAGCAAGGAAAATGCTAAATATATATTAAACACCAAAAATAACAGAATAAAGATCACAAAAGGAAATGCCTAGATTGCAGTAATGATTCAACATGGAATCACTTTATCTAAAATCACATGGAATTTCCTTTTCTGAAGATATTCAGATTAGGTTATATGTCAGTCCTAAAGTGATGGAATAAGTGGCTATACATAAAGATCGTCTCTTAGCCATAGTGCTTCAAATCATCTGTTGCTAAATAAATGGGCATTCTTGCTAATAAATTATTTAAGTTATCAATAACAACAAAAGTGTGTATGTGTGTGGGAAAAAGACCTGTTTCTTCTTCTAGACTGTTGCAACACACTGAAGCTTTCACATTGAAGCCAGACCCACATAAATATCCTAGCTTCACTGAAATCGCCAGAGAACAAATATGCAAAAAAAAAATAAGAGAAATACTTAGAGAAAGTGATCCACATTCAATAAGAGATTAGAGACCTATCACTGGAAGAGCTCTGAGAAGAGGAAAATCTACCAAACAGGGAGATGATAAAAATGCTGAGTGAAACCCTTCTTATACAAATCCTTCAAAAACATGTTTCTGGGCACAGAAAGCTCAGTCAAGACTGAAGAGAAAGAAAAACTGCACCTTGAACGGAAAGCTGACAGTAGGGTATAGAACATAAAGAGGTTTACAGAGCACAAAATGGAGACTCAGCAATAAAGCACAAAAAGATGCTGAATCTTATCTTACCTCATATTTCCCAGAAAAGGAAATATTCTGATATCATCGTTAAAAGTATTTGAACCTATTAGTAAACCAAAACATATGAAACATTCAAAAACAACCCAATCCTGTCCAAATAATGTTCAGATTGATTCAGCTCTCTACTAAAGTAATCTGGCTTAAGAAAGGGCATGTCATTTTAAAAGGCTGACAGTATTACCCTAGTACCACAATCTTCAGGAATAGATAAGAACATATAACACATGGTTATAAGAAAAGCTGTCAGTAGAAGCAGAAACAGAGATGTCCTTGATACTGATGTTCCCAGAAGGTGACTTTAATTATAAATAAAAATACCAAAGTACATACAAAAAATTGTGAAAAATGTATATCATGATACAGAGAAGTTATCAGAGACAAACTAATACAAAGAATAAAATGGAAAAATGTTAAAATATCATGAATAAAGAATTTACTGATGAATTTTTTAAGTGTGCTGAAAAGTGGAAAATTGAGATTGAATTGATAATTTTTAAAAATCTGTTACAAAAAAATTTTTTTTAATGGCTAAAAAAGAAAATTGGAGATATATAATGGAATGTAATATGGCTTAATATAAAACTTGGTTGCCAAACAGGAAACGAAAGAGAAACTGAGGCAGAAGAAATAAAGACATAACAATTGAGAGCCTTCAAAAACTGACGAAAGACATCTACAAGTTTGTTGAAGCTGAGGAAACTCAAACAGGATAAATACAAACACTGTCACAGTGATGGTTCATTTTATGTGTCAACTTGAGTAGGTGAAGACAGTAAAACTATTTCTGAGTGTGTCTTTGAGAGTGTTTCCAAAAGAGATCAGCATTTGAACTGATAGACTGATGAAAGGAAACTATTCTCCAAAGCAGGTGAGCTTCGTCCAATACACTGAGAATCAGAGAACAAAAAGGCAGAGGAAGGGTGAATTTCTTCTCTGCTTGAACTGGGACACCCACCTTTTCCTGCCCATGGACATCAAGATTCTGGTGTCCTGGTTCTGGTGCCTTAGGATTCAGAAAGGTACTGAAACCATTGGCTCTTCTGGGTCTCAGTGGTTTAGATTTGGACAAGAAATACACTGTTGACTTCTAGGGGTTTCCAGCTTGCAGTTAGAAAGTCATAATACTTTCCAGTTGCCATAATCTTAAATGCAAATAATTCATAATAAATCTTTCTATATTTGTACCTTTATATATCTCTGTCTATATATATCTATCACCTATCTGTCTATATCTATCTTTTATCTCCAACTGTTTCTCTTCAACTGGAAATTCTGACCAATATACCCAGTAAATATGGTACCTGCAGATGTATACTATTGCCAAAAATCATTGAATTGATCAATTCAGATATTTGTACTTTATTTCATGCAAATGATACATCTTATTAAGTGGATGATAAACATGAAGGGTAAAATAACATATAAACTCATTAATATTATATACTCCAATTTATTGTCTTGTTTAGTTGTTCAGTCATGCCTGAATCTTTATGACCCCACGGACTGCAGCACACCAGGCTTCCCTGTCCTTTACCATCTCCCTTGCTCAAACTCATGTCCATTGATTCGGCGATGCCATCAAACCATCCCATCACCTGTTGTCCACCTCTCCTCCTGCCTTTAATCGTTCTAGGATCAGGGTATTTTCTAATGAGTCAGATCTTTGTACTAGGTGGCCAAAGTATTGGAGCTTCAGCTTCAGCATTAGTCCTTCCAATGAATATTCAGGATTAATTTTCTATAGGATGGACTAGTTTGATCTCTTTGCAGGCCAAGAGACTCTCAAGAGTTTTCTCCAACACCAATGTTCAAAAGAATCAATTCTTTAACACTCAGCCTTCTTTATGGTCCAATTCTCACATCTATACACGACTACTGCAAAAAACAGAGGTTTGACTACACGGGTTTTTGTCAGCAAAGTGATTCTCTGCTTTTTAATACGCTGTCCAGTGTTTTCATAGCTTTTCTTCCAAGGAGGAAGCATCTTTTAATTTCATGGCTGCAGTCACCATCTGCAGTGATTTTGAAGTCCAAGAAAATAAGTCTCTCGCTGTTTCCATTGTTTCCCCATCTATTTGCCATGAAGGGATGGGACTGGATGCCATGATCTTCATTTTTTGAATGCTGAGTTTTAAGCCAGCTTTTTCAATCTCCTCTTTCACTTTCATCAAAAGGCTCTTTAGTTTCTGTTTCTTTCTGCCATAAGTGTGGTATCATCTACATATCTGTGGTTATTGATGTTTCTCCCACTATCTTGATTCTAGCTTGTGCTTCATCCAGCCTGGTATTTTACATGATAAGCAAGGTGACAATATACAGCCTCGATGTACTCCCTTCTCAATTTGCAACCAGTCCATTGTTCCATGTCCGGTTCTAACTGTTGTTTCTTCACCTGCACACAGATTTCTCGGGAAGCAGGTAATGTGGTCTGGTATTTCCATCACTTGAAGAATTTTCCACATTTTGTTGTGATCCACACAGTCAAAGGCTTTGGCATAGTCAATGAAGCAGAAGATGCTTTTCTGGAATTCTCTTGCTTTTTCTATGATCCAATGGATGTTGGCAATTTGATTCCTCTGCCTTTTCTAAATTCGGCTTCAACATCTGTAATTTATTGGTTCACTTACTGTTGAATCCTAGCTTGGAAAATTTGAGCATTACTTTGCTAGCCTGTGACATGAGTGCAACTGTGCGTTAGTTTGAACATTCTTTGGCATTACCTTTCTTTGGGACTGGAATGAAAACTGACCACCATTATGTAATTTCTTAATTCTTAGAAGATACTTAAGTTCTACAGAAAAATGACTCAGAAAACTTAAATGACACTGAAGGAAAGCAGAGACATTACTTTGCCAACAAAGTTCTATCTAGTCAAAGCTATATTTTCCAGTAGTCATTTATGGATGTGAGAGTTGAACTAAAAAGAGAGTTGAGCTCCAAAGAATTGATGCCTTTGAACTGTGGTGTTGGAGAAGACTCTTGAGAGTCCCTTGGACTGCAAGGAGATCCAACCAGTCCATCCTAAAGAAGATCAGTCCTGGGTGTTCACTGGAAGGACTGATGTTGAAGCTGACTCTCCAATACTTCGGCCACGTGATGTGAAGAACTGACTCATTTGAAAAGGCCCTGATGCTGGGAAAGATTGAAGGGAGGAGGAGGAGGGGATGACAGAGGATGAGATGGTTGGATGGCATCACCAACTCAATGGACATCAGCTTGGGTCAACTCTGGGAGTTTGTGATGAACAGGGAGGCCTGGTGTGCTGCGGTCCATGGGGTCGCAAAGAGTTGGACACGATTGAGCGACTGAACTGAAGGAAAGGAACTTTAGAAGAAAATACATAACAACAATAGTCAGTGAGAAGTGGAACACTGTGATGGGAGTAACTGGCACTCTGAAGTCAATGACAGGCAACACAGTATTTATAAATAAATCCTCTCTGAAGGTGAAGCAGAGGGAAAAGTGAATGAGAGAGACACGGCCAATCTATTAATATTTCTATTCTTTCACAGACATGCTCTGCTAATACACTGAGATATCTGCCCAGCTGAGTCTTTGATGAGTTAATACAAAGATTTGTTTGTTTAGTTGGTTGCTTTTTCCTGAATACTAGTATATGTCTATCTTCAGAATAAGCAAACATGCACCAGTTTGGTGCATCTGGTTTTCCTGTATGTTCAGATATGAAGGGCCTGTATGTAGAGTGGTTGCACTATTAAAAACTTGATCTTATTTCCCAAACAACACTGTTGAATAAGGTATTTATGAAAGGCATAATTTATGTTCTTCCAAAATAAGAACTCAGAAAGGTGTTTTTTTGAGTGTACAATCAATGTACTATACACTTCAAAGTACATGAGTTTATTCTTTTTTTGCTAATATACAAAGTGGATATTTTTCTTGTACTTTAATGGAGGCTTGAAAAATCTACAAAGTAGATATTTTTCTTGTATTTTCATGAAAGCTATTCACATATCATCATTGCACTATGAAATCAGATTAAAACAAGAACTTCATTTGATGATTACTTTATCCTAGCCTAATCACAAGTGACAAATTGATGTCAAATAACAGAAGGAACGGCTTGAGCAAAAACTATCGAGCTATATCGCTTTACACTGTCCTCCATCATAGCAAATTTTAGATTATTTTGATTTTGAACAAACATAACTTAATTGATAATTTTGAATAAATGTAACTTACTTGAAAGGCATGGGAAAGAGTCTTTCCCATACCTTTCAAACCAGATCATAATATACCAGTTTAAGACCATTTGAGATAGCCACAGCCTGAACTGGAAAATACATGTCATGTCATATCTGTGTATTGAAAAATATAATTTCATGTTGTATTTTTTCCTCTTTTTTGAAAAATCTTTCTATGAGAAAATATCAGATTATAAAATTACTAGAGGTAAGGTGACTATTATAATTATTTATATTTTTATAAATTACTAGACATAAGATGTGACTAATTTATTATAAAATTATTTTAAATACACACATACATATTATTTTACATAATACCTGGTTGTATATTATCAATTTATTATATATTTCTCCATACTTAGCATAAAATAGATTTCAAATGTTTTTTATAGCAAATATCTAAAATAAAAGCTTTCAACAAGTTCTCTTATGTTACTTTCAGCATCTCAGGTCCTGAAAATAATACTATTATTCCAATGACTATTTCAATGGAAATGAACTGCTAGCCTCTAGAGTGAAGAGAGTCTGTAAAAGATATACAATGAAAATGGGAAATTACCAGCTTAGAAGAGAGCAGTTTCAGACAGCCTTATAGTGGTATTAGTAATTCTAGTGTCATTGTAAAAGAAAACACCAGCACCATGATAATATTGTTTTTTTTAAAAGACAGTGAGAACTGCAATATTTCATCTGAAGCATGTCTGTCTGAAACTCAAGGTTAAAATGGAAGGTCATAGATACTATTAGGTACCTATTGGGGTAAAGACATTTTTGTATTCTATATTTGCTTTCAGTTCTAGATTTATGGAGAAGGAATAATCCATTTACTATTTTGCAAATAAATAGCCAGTAAAAGAGAGCAACTATTTTGTTGCTTAGCCAATACATATAATCTTCATTGTCTATTATGTTACTTCTTAGAGCCTTCTGGTTGCTTTTACTGAAAGTTCAAAAATCAAAAGGAAAAATAAGAGACTGGAAAAATAAAAAAGGGTTCTGAAACTTGATCATAATATTTTATTATTCTGCCAAAAAATAAAAAGTTTTAGCAGTCCTCTGAGATAAGAATCTTAATGGGGAATATATGCATCACTTTTATCTGTGCAAATATACTATGCATTATGGCTATTCTAAGTTGCTGGAGGTTATAAAAAGCAACATGCAGGATAAAGTAAAACTGAGTTTTATTCACATTTCAGTTTTTCTCTCTATCTTTTTAATGGTATGAATAACTTCTTTTTCTTCAAGGATTTTTTTTTTTTTTCTATCTAAGAGGATAAACAGCCTAGTAAGAATGCCTCAAAGTCTTTTTGTTTTAGAGATCATAAAGCTAAACGTGAAGAAAAGATGTGAAGTAAAGATTAAGAACTTGTTTTACAATGTTTAACATGATGTTGGTTAAGGAATCTTGAAGATAACACTCTAATTCATCTAGAAGTAACAGCAAGGAGAAAATGGTTGTACATTTTTGTGATCTAGATGCAGTTAAACACACGATGGTTTATTACATACTTGAGGAACGTGGTTTATAGAACTTGCTGATGAGGAATTAATTTAAAAAGTGTTGTAGAATAATAAAGTGACTTCTGGCTTTTTACAACTAGTACAAGGAAAAAAACAAACAAAGCAAAGCTTACAGCATTATAACTAACTTTTCTTTCAAAAAAAAATCAAATTAATTGTATGTTAACGAGTAGTTCATCTCCATTTTATTTATATTAATTAAGCAATCACATAAATGTATTTCAGTTTCTCTGGCTTTTAGGAAAACAAAAACAATATAAGACTCTCATTTAAAATGTTTCAAAATATTCTGCAGAAAGTTTTCAAGCTATTCTTACGTTACTACTTAAATTTAACTCTGTTTTAAATGAACTGCTTCTACTGATCCTAGTTTTATTTTTCCTGGATTCAGTATTGTATTTTTCTTGCATAACGGTAACATAAGATAAATTAAAATAAGTCATTCTGTATCCTAGAGTTTGAGAAGTGTGTGAAAAGTGTGTATGTGCCTGCTTGTATAATGTTTTGATAATTTCATTTGCTTTTTGAATGAGACAATCTCCCATATAGTTTCTAACCAATGATTACATGTATAAGCTCACATAAGCATACACACACATCGCTGTATACTTCTATATGTAGTTATATAAGAATATAACAATTTAAAAATTTTAGAAGATTTCTTATATTTTTAAAAAACTGCATTATGACTAAAAACTTGGATTACAAAGAACTAAAAAAAAAAGTCAAGAATTCTAAAACTTATTGTTTGGCTTGTGCAATGCACTCATTTTTATGTGTGTCTGTCTGTCTGTAGATGCATAAAGTAGCAAGAATTGTAGGACAGTAAGGTCCACAAAGATTCAGTGGAATCTTCTTAGAATGGATTAAGGATTTAGATAAACTTTAAAGGCAAGTCCTTAATCTTCAGAGTATTCTAAAGTAATCTAATCAGTGCCTTATAGGATTCCCCTTGTTCAGGTCTACTTTGAGTCTTCATACACAGTATTATGCCAACAGATGATATCAACTCAAATTTCAATTTTTCTTACAGAAGTTTAAATTTTAACTGCCATCAAAGCTATATCCTAACTGGATGCCACTGCACATAAGTTCTGTGTCTGTGTGCATGACTGGTGGTGGCGGGGTGGTCACAGGGCCTCCTTTATCCATAGAATCATTCTGAAAAGAAAATTAACTTTTCCTTCTCTCATTTTCCTAGTCATAATTGCATATACAGAACACTCTTCTGACAGACTCACTTGATTAGTTGAGATACCACCTGTTGTACCTTGCACAGACAAAATGTAATGTCTGAACCTGTGACCAAGTAATATCTAAAACTTAATCCTGATCCCCAGTATTATGTGCAGAAAGTCTTAAAAACTGTTTAAATACTATTGACATTCTTTTAGGATAAGCCATGAATAAGAGAAGATTACTAGGAGGAAAAAGATGATAATTTTCCCTTGAGAACATATGGGTAAAGTCATAGAACAACTATCCTATTTTATTCACCCATTTCATTCATTCAATCTTACTTTTGTTCAACAAATGAGTATTTAAGTACTGTATGCCAGGAATCTAAGTTACTGAGGCTCTTACATGGTATGTCTTACTTAGAAAAGTCCTCACACATTTTAAGATTCAAAGATCATAAAATCATTAAATTTATCTTTTTAACCCATCCAAAGGTTATCAAGTACTTGACATGAGGCAGAAATACAACACTTATTATTTATTAGAGTTTTAATTTTTGCCTATTTGATTTTTATTATCGTAAAATGGATGAGTGTTATCCCTAACCATTTGTTAAGTATCCTGTAATTTCTCCATGTAGTAAGAAATGCAATATTTATTAAACTCTAAAGATGATGCAGTGTTATGATAATGAGCTCAATTTCCAAAGCCAGATTTTCTAGGTTCAAATTTTGATAATATTTATAGGTTAATTTGTTCAAGTTATTTAATTTTTCTGTGCTTTCATTTCTTTATCTAGAGGCCTGTTGCCATTTTTGTCTTTGAAATTTTAGTTGCCAAGAAAGGCAAGATTACATTTTTTTCCTTCGAGATTGAGTTGATGTAGTGTATTCTTGGTTATCAAAATACTTATAGCTTTGGGACTTTGAAATGGTAAATATTCATGATGTGTGAAACAGCATCATACATAACTGTACGGTCTTAATTACATAAAAATGGATGCTTACTTGTGAAAATACAGAAATGAGACCTAGAAGGACATGTCAAACGGTAAACTGCTTGTGACTGTGAATGACTTTGTTTTTTGCTTCTTGTGCCTTTTGGTTTCCTATTATGCACATATTAACTTTTAAGAAATAAATGTTATTTTAAAAACCTTAAAAAATAAAAATGATAAAAATAGTTTTGCTATTTAGTTTTCTTTATGTCATTTATTTAGCATTTAAAATATAAGAGCAGAATCTAAAATATAAAAGCATATAAAAGAATCAATTGAAAGAATAAAAGAATATCAAAGATATATCAAGAATATCAAAGAATCAATTAATTACTTTTATTCCTGGATTCACAAATATTCCTGGTTTAGTTTATTGAGTTTATTCTACTTGACAGTCTTGTATTCAACCCATGATAGTCTTGTATTCAAACCATGAATATATATATATTTTTTATAGACAAGACTTAGTTCCCCACCTCCTTCTGTTCTTTGTTACCCACCCACCCCCAACCATGGGGCAAATTTGTTTGCTATTTAGTCTATTTCTACCCCCAGTAAAACAATTATCAACTCAGCTACTACTTTATATTTACATCAGAAATATGTACTAATTTTTAACAGAACTCACAATTCTCAATGTTAGTTTCTGAGATGTAATATGCTTCAAATTACACCGGACATAATCTGTGTTTTAATAAAGTTTTGCTCTTTTAACAAATAATACACAATTATTTTACTAATTTTAGTTTAGGCATTTGATAATTTTATTTTCACATCAAATGAGATAATTTCCCACATATCTTCAAATTAACTATTAAAAACATACTGGAACTTCCATGTCTTTGCTTATATGTATTTAAACATGTTAAACCTTCTCTCTAGATTTACAGGTTTCCCCATTGATATCTTAAGTCTGTGAACACAGTGTTTCTCTGAGCACTTTAGATAATTCAGTGTGTAGTAAAGCATTCTTGGAATTTGGGTAAGGTTTTATTTATATATATCATTTCCTCCATTTCTCAACACAATACCTATTTTTTCCAGCTTTCTTTAATTTAGCTGTGATTCAGTTTTCATATTTGCCTACTTAGAAAAAAAGAATTGCACATCTGCCTCCTAAATCATTTTAAATGTGATGGACAATTCACATGTGTCTACACATGACACACAGCCTGGGTTCCACCATGATCCTCCAGGGAACTGACTACAGAGATATGGTGTGGCAGTTTTCAAAGAAACATTGTTGTTGTTGAGGCAAGAAGTTATGTCCAACTCTTCTGACCCCGTGGACTATATAGCCCACCAGGCTCCTCTGTCCATTGGATTTCCAAGGCAAGAAAGCTAGAGTGGTTGCCATTTCCTTCTCCAGGGGATCTTACCAACCCAAGGATTGAACCTGCATCTCCTGCAGTGACAGGCAGATTCTTTACCACCAAGCCATTAGGAAAGCCCTCAAAGAAATAGTACTGGTGAAATCAATGAACTTAGACAATTTCAGAAGAAAGTTTATATTGCAAAAAATAAAATCCCTATTAGAGCTGAGTATTTCTATTGACATAAATTTATATATAAAATGGAACACCATTCATAATAATCAGGAATAAATTGTTCATAGAGACAGAATTTGCAGCTTCACCTGGCTTGTGAGATTTTTTCCTTTCCTTTCAATACCATAAGATTTATAGTGTTAAGAAACTAAAATTAAATTCTTGTAGAATTACTGAAAGACTAAAAACATAAAAACTGCAGCTTATGAAGGTGTAAAAATGAGAAAAAATAAAAACAATTAAATCGTTATATAACCACTTTTGCTTTACATGTGTTTTTATTTTACACCTATAGTATGTATTTGGAAAATATTATTTTATTTAATCCATAATCTTAAATAACAACTAATGCATTTTAAAATTTAGACAGATGTAATCTTACATTTAAACAAATGTTAATCATTAGAAAATCATCTGATTAATTCAGTGCTAAGCAAAGTCAAAACAGTAAAGAGTGCTTTTCTTTTATATTAGAGTCATCCACACATTAACTAACATACTGATATCTTTCAAAAAACAGTATTTTAAAAACATTGCTCATAAAGACAGAAGCAATTTTTATATCACATTTATCCTGACAAAAACCAGCTTTAGATGAATATCAGTCCTTTTAATATATATTCTAGATGGTGTGCTTAATAACAAAATCATGCTATAGAATTTACCATGATTAAAATCCACCAGACTAATCTCCTTATATCAAATCTCATAATAGACAGTCAATGAATTGTGACTGCATTCAGGAGAGCAACTATTGCTATTTTGTGCTTCATATAAGCTAGAAATTAATACTAGACTTTCTAGTGCCCAAACATCTTTAATTTTTAAATTATATACATGAAGGAATTATGTGCCTTAATTATATCAAGAAGAAGGACTGGAAGGAATATACTAGATGTGTATAAGTGCTCTTTTTAAAAATTTCATTAATGAGAGAAATAAATATCCCCCTTCACTTTACAAAATATCTGAACACAAAATCCTGAAAAATTTCCTTATTAAAGGACTAATCCAGTGAACCGAGAAAGCAAAACATAATTAAAACAAAAAGTAAGAGAGAGAAGTGTCACAGATGTATAGGGACCACAAATAACTAAACATAGGTAACTCATTTAATCTCCCTCATGATTCCTTTTTGGTCTCCCTAGTTGAATAAGGTACATAAAACATCATAATATATGAATGAATTCTCAGTGTCTTTTAGCAGCTGGATAAATATTCAGGTTCTTTTGTTGTGTCTTAAGATTGATGATCCTCCTCTGCTCGCTCAGCTCCCAGTAGCTCTTACCAGAACTATGGAAGCTTCTGCACCATTTTAACCTTCTCCGTCACTTTAACCTTCTCCTTCTGGCCCTTAGATACTGTCCTCATTATCTGTAATGTGGTCATCTTATCACTTGCCATCCAAATGAAGATTCCAAACTTTCAAGCTTTGGAAAATCACAGTTCAGATAAAATAAAAATATCTCTAGCAAAGACCTCAATAGATGCTATTGTTAGGAAAGGGTATGAAGGCATAACCAAGCCAAAAAAATATTCAGCAATGGCGCTTAGTAGTCAGTGCAGAGAAAGATGTTGCATGTTAAATATAGTTCTGAGAGCTATAGAGGTGCTTCACAACAAGGATCTCACTCTGTTGAAGACTAATACTTGCGATATTTGAATTTCCAGGACTTAAAGTAGGTCAGTCAGAATTCGAGTGCTTAGGAAAGTTCCCTAAATCTGCTTATTTAACTTATATGTGGAGAACATCATGCAAAATACCAGGCTGGATGAATCACAAGCTGGAATCAAGATTCCTTGGAGAAATATCAATAACCTTAGATATGTAGATGATATGACCCTAATGGCAGACAGTGAGGAGGAACTAAAGAATCTTTTGACGAAGGTGAAATAGATGAGCGAAAAGGCTGGTTTAAACTCAACATTCAAAAAACTGACATCATGGCATCTGGTCCCACCACTTCATGGCAAACAGGTGGGGAAAAAATAGAAACAGTGACAGACTATTTTCTTGGGCTCCAAAATCACTGCAGATGGTGACTGCAGCCATGAAATTAAAAGACACTTGCTCTTTGGAAGAAAAGCTATGACAAACCTAGACAGCATATTAAAAAGCAGAGACATCACCTGGCTGACAAAGGTCTATATAGTCAAAGCTATGGTTTTTCCAGTAGTCATGTATGGATGTGAGAGCTGGACCATAAAAAAAAGTGAGCACCAAAGAATTGATGCTTTCTAACTTTGGTGCTGAAGAAAACACTCAAGAGTACCTTGGACAGCAAGAAGATCAAACCAGTCAATACAAAAGGAAACCAATCCTGAATACTTGTNCTGGCTGACAAAGGTCTATATAGTCAAAGCTATGGTTTTTCCAGTAGTCATGTATGGATGTGAGAGCTGGACCATAAAAAAAAGTGAGCACCAAAGAATTGATGCTTTCTAACTTTGGTGCTGAAGAAAACACTCAAGAGTACCTTGGACAGCAAGAAGATCAAACCAGTCAATACAAAAGGAAACCAATCCTGAATACTTGTTGAAAGGACTGATGCTAAAGCTGAAGTTCCAATACTTTGGCCACCTGATGCGAAGACCCAACTCACTGGAAAAGACCTTGGTGCTGGGAAAGACTGAGGACAAGAGGAGAAGGGGGTGGCAGAGGATGAGATGGTTAGATGGCATCCCACACTCAATGGACATGAGTCTGAGTCAACTCCAGGAGATTATGAAGGACAAGGAAGCCTGGCATGCTATAGTCCCTGGAGTTGGAAGAATTGGACAAAACTTAACAATTCAACAACTCTTTTTGAAAACGTGGACAGAATTAGATATCCTAAATAAAAATATTTGAGTTTAATTTCTGTTTTTATCAATGATAATCTTGTGAAATATTTTGTTCAGTGAAATACATGTGTAATAGAGAACAAAAAATCTGAACATACCACATACGAGATATGTCAAACTTAACATCTAAACATGATCATGGAATTATAAACCTGATTCTAATTGTAACACATAATTGCTCACTGAGCTAGACATTTGCTATGGCAGAAACAAACGACTAGAAACTTAAAGTATTCTGTAGTATATTTCAGGGCTGTACCACTGGTAAAAGAAAAGTGCTAAATTTCAATTATTTTTTTTTCAAAATGGGAAGGTAGGCAGGTAAATGATATTTAACTCCATCTTTTTTTTTTATAACTCTATTGTGCTAAGATAAAATAAATGCTCTAAAATAGTTAAATATGTAGTATTATAAAGCATCAGGCTCTACACTATGACCTACAGTGAGTCAGTCAACTTAAATTTAATCAAACATTCATAACAAATCAAAAGACAAGTATTTTGTTATCCCAATTTATAGATAAGGCAACTAGCAGAGTCAATAGAATTTCAAGGTTACAGAGTTTTGGCTGCATTCTAGTTTCTCTTTTAACCATTGCATGATATTGCCTTGTTTTGTTCAGTTCAGTTCAGTTCAGTTCAGTCACTCAGTCGTGTCCGACTCTTTGCAACCCCATGAATTGCAGCACGCCAGGCCTCCCTGTCCATCACCAACTCCCGGAGTTCACTCAGACTCAGGCCCATCGAGTCAGTGNAATTTTCCTGAAGAGATCTCTAGTCTTTCCGTTTCTGTTGTTTTCCTCTATTTCTTTGCATTGATCACTGAGGAAGGCTTTTTTATCTCTTCTTGCTATTTTTTGGAACTCTGCATTCAGATGCTTATATCTACCCTTTTCTCCTTTGCTTTTTGCTTCTCTTCTTTAATATATAATAAACATATTAAAATTATCTTAGACATTTACCATTCATATTTTCTTGTCTTATAACTCCTTTATGGTATTTACTTCCTATTTTAGTACTGAGTTTATATTGGTTCTCTAGGCTCATAGAGACCATGAAGTCTTCCATGGCTCTTCCACAATAATTCTAAATTTTATCTGAAATATATTAGAGATTAATCCCTTCTCATGTTTTATATCATCTTGCCTCAATTATCATATTGTCCTATTAAATTCTAAGGTATCTCAATAGATGAAACCAGTTATATTCATTTTGTCCTTTCCAAAATTCTCATGTCTTTTTGTAGCATTCTGTATCATACATTCAATTCACAATTTTGCACAGGCTTTATGGTTTCAATGGCCCCATTCACTTAAAATAGTGTTTCTAAGACCCACTTATCTGTTAAACAAATTTGTCAACTGCTTATTCACAAGTTTAGTCTATAGTCCCTGTTCTATTTGAAAATTAGATTCTGAGATAATTTATTAGGAATTTGGTAAATCTTTTCTGTTGTGCTACTCTGGTGTATTTTAATAATTTTATTTCTTCTAAGTTGCTGAGAAATGTCTACCTTTTATGATAGACAGATCTACTGTAATATCATATAAACATCAACAAATAGATCATTGTTTAATAAATAATGAATTCAATTTTTAGCCATAAGATTCATCTAATGTATTTAATAAAACTTCTGGTCAAATCTCTAGGAAATGAAAATCATATTTTCATCAGCTAACTAAAGGAAAACATGCAGCAATTTATTTAATTTGTGCTAGTTTTTCCTTAATTAAAACATTACATTACTTTCTGATTTTTGTAATGACTATTTAAATACCTTTTAAGATATTTTGGAGATTTTCAGTGTTGCCATCTGCTGGAAAAATATCATATGTGCTGTTATGATGCGTGATATTGATATATAGCTTTTAATTAGAATCTTTTTAAAGCATTATCTCAAATAATTAATACTTTAAAACATTAAAATAAGTTTATAAACTTATTTAAGAAATAATTATTAGTTTAGTTCAGTTCAGTTCAGTCACTCAGTTGTGTCCGACTCTTTGTGACCCCATGAATCGCAGCAAGCCAGGCCTCCCTGTTCATCACCAGCTACTGGAATTCACTCAAACTCACATCCATCGAGTCAGTGATGCCATCCAGCCATCTCATCCTCTATCATCCCCTCCCCCTCTGCCCCCATTCCCTCCCAGCATCAGAGTCTTTTCCAATGAGTCAACTCTTCACATGAGGTGGCCAAAGTACTGGAGCTTCAGCTTTAGCATCATTCCTTCCAAAGAAATCCCAGGGCTGATCTCTTTCAGAATGGACTGGTTGGATCTCCTTGCAGTCCAAGGGACTCTCAAGAGTCTTCTCCAACACCTTCAAAAGCATCAGTTCTTCGGCACTCAGCTTTCTTCACAGTTCAACTCTCACATCCATACATGATCACTGGAAAAACCATAGCCTTGACTAGACGGACCTTTGTTGGCAAAGTAATATCTCTGCTTTTCAATATGCTATCTAGGTTGGTCATAACTTTCCTTCCAAGGAGTTAGCGTCTTTTAATTTCATGGCTGCAATCACCATCTGCGGTGATTTTGGAGTACAAAAAAATAAAGTCTGACACTGTTTCCCCATCTATTTCCCATGAAGTGATGTGACTTTAAAATTTAAGAAAAATTGTACATAGCCATTGGTCATTAGCAATCTCAATTTCTATTCATCTAAATGTATTCTTTTCTCCAAATTTAAAAATACATACCTTTTGGGACTTGTGTAATTCAGATAAATATTTTTTTTCTACCAGTAATTTAACTTCAAAATTATACTTGTAATCACCTATAGCCTGTGAAGCAAGCAAAACTGGTGATATCAGGCATAGTTAGACATCCATTTCTTGATCTGATGATGCAGAGAAACTGACCGCTCTAATTTTCCAGAAGACACAGTGCAATATACTGAACATTGTTAGGAATTGACAGACTGTTTTTATAGTCAAAAGCTATTGGTGAATTGATATATTTTACAAATTAAATATTGAAGCATTTAAAAAATAGTTTATTTCAGTGATTTATTTTCTAAATTCATATAAGTTTTGGGGTAACTTGGATTTCTTGTACAGTATTCTCTTCAATTAAGAATAGAACCATGGAACCATTACCACACTGTTATCTCATGTCTATGATAGTTCTTTTACAGCAGATGGCAGTACTTGCAATATTATATTTTATTTAAAAATCTATTAATATTCAAATAATTGAATTCAATAGATTTAAACATTTTAGCATTTGTTACTTGATATGTTTATGAGCTTAGCATTATTAATACAATAATAATAACATATAATACATCTTCCTGAAATATTTAAAAAATATTTAAAGAAAAAAATGCCTGCGTATTTAGTATCTCAACAGACCTACCACTTGCTACGCAAAATGTCATGCTAAAACTAGTATTATGAATGGCATTATAAAATTATAGCTCTATAAGTATTTTAAAAGAGATAATAATCAATAATAATTAACATAATAGAACAAAACCTTGTAAATGTCATTTGGAATAATTCCATACAAATCATTTTCCATATAAATTAAATTTATCATGTTAAGAAANTTTTAAGATATTTTGGAGATTTTCAGTGTTGCCATCTGCTGGAAAAATATCATATGTGCTGTTATGATGCGTGATATTGATATATAGCTTTTAATTAGAATCTTTTTAAAGCATTATCTCAAATAATTAATACTTTAAAACATTAAAATAAGTTTATAAACTTATTTAAGAAATAATTATTAGTTTAGTTCAGTTCAGTTCAGTCACTCAGTTGTGTCCGACTCTTTGTGACCCCATGAATCGCAGCAAGCCAGGCCTCCCTGTTCATCACCAGCTACTGGAATTCACTCAAACTCACATCCATCGAGTCAGTGATGCCATCCAGCCATCTCATCCTCTATCATCCCCTCCCCCTCTGCCCCCATTCCCTCCCAGCATCAGAGTCTTTTCCAATGAGTCAACTCTTCACATGAGGTGGCCAAAGTACTGGAGCTTCAGCTTTAGCATCATTCCTTCCAAAGAAATCCCAGGGCTG
The DNA here is from genome assembly GCA_006410615.1 of Neotragus moschatus. Classification (NCBI taxonomy): domain Eukaryota; kingdom Metazoa; phylum Chordata; class Mammalia; order Artiodactyla; family Bovidae; genus Neotragus; species Neotragus moschatus. The sequence continues at coordinate 308,442 of SJYA01001720.1, forward strand.
ATCTCTTTCAGAATGGACTGGTTGGATCTCCTTGCAGTCCAAGGGACTCTCAAGAGTCTTCTCCAACACGTTCAAAAGCATCAGTTCTTCGGCACTCAGCTTTCTTCACAGTTCAACTCTCACATCCATACATGATCACTGGAAAAACCATAGCCTTGACTAGACGGACCTTTGTTGGCAAAGTAATATCTCTGCTTTTCAATATGCTATCTAGGTTGGTCATAACTTTCCTTCCAAGGAGTTAGCGTCTTTTAATTTCATGGCTGCAATCACCATCTGCGGTGATTTTGGAGTACAAAAAAATAAAGTCTGACACTGTTTCCCCATCTATTTCCCATGAAGTGATGTGACTTTAAAATTTAAGAAAAATTGTACATAGCCATTGGTCATTAGCAATCTCAATTTCTATTCATCTAAATGTATTCTTTTCTCCAAATTTAAAAATACATACCTTTTGGGACTTGTGTAATTCAGATAAATATTTTTTTTCTACCAGTAATTTAACTTCAAAATTATACTTGTAATCACCTATAGCCTGTGAAGCAAGCAAAACTGGTGATATCAGGCATAGTTAGACATCCATTTCTTGATCTGATGATGCAGAGAAACTGACCGCTCTAATTTTCCAGAAGACACAGTGCAATATACTGAACATTGTTAGGAATTGACAGACTGTTTTTATAGTCAAAAGCTATTGGTGAATTGATATATTTTACAAATTAAATATTGAAGCATTTAAAAAATAGTTTATTTCAGTGATTTATTTTCTAAATTCATATAAGTTTTGGGGTAACTTGGATTTCTTGTACAGTATTCTCTTCAATTAAGAATAGAACCATGGAACCATTACCACACTGTTATCTCATGTCTATGATAGTTCTTTTACAGCAGATGGCAGTACTTGCAATATTATATTTTATTTAAAAATCTATTAATATTCAAATAATTGAATTCAATAGATTTAAACATTTTAGCATTTGTTACTTGATATGTTTATGAGCTTAGCATTATTAATACAATAATAATAACATATAATACATCTTCCTGAAATATTTAAAAAATATTTAAAGAAAAAAATGCCTGCGTATTTAGTATCTCAACAGACCTACCACTTGCTACGCAAAATGTCATGCTAAAACTAGTATTATGAATGGCATTATAAAATTATAGCTCTATAAGTATTTTAAAAGAGATAATAATCAATAATAATTAACATAATAGAACAAAACCTTGTAAATGTCATTTGGAATAATTCCATACAAATCATTTTCCATATAAATTAAATTTATCATGTTAAGAAACCACATTTTTTTCATATTTTGTTCACTTTAAAATAAGACAGTCTGTATACGTATACATCACCTCTATTTTTTTTTTTAATTTAAATTTTTATTTTATACATCACCTCTAATTAGAATGCCCTTATAGGAAACTCATTCCAATTAGATAAAATGCAATACCAATAATTAGATGTTTGCAGTAAGTAATTTAACTTGGGGCTTTTTAGGAATATATCAAATATCCAAAAACAAGAGCCATGATTAAACATACCTAAACTCCAAAGATACATACTATTATTTAAATATTCCTAAATTTTACTAACCTGTTGATTAAAACAAGTCAGTTTTCCCTTTCACTCTCAGACCATGGTAATATCCCCCAGCATGTTTCTAGTGGTTTCTATAGCATCTCTCAGCATCAACATCTGACGCCCACAAGCCAATCTGATCATGCCAGTCTTACGTGTACTTCTCCTTTTTGTCGCTTCACATTTTTATTGCCTTCTCTATTACTTTGAGGTAACCTCATCATAATCAGGGGGGTGCTCTTCTCATGTTGAATGTGCTTTTGCTATCTGAGCTCCAGAGGAGGTCTGTATTATATTTAGAAATGAGTACCTTTCTCTTCTGGCGCACACTTTGTCATATTTTAACAAACAAGCAAAAACAACAGTAAGACTTATAAACTTTCCACCCAAAACTTTATCTCATGGAAATTTCCTTGAAAATATCATCTTCTGATTTTCCCCATAATCCCTCCATGCACATAAGAAGAAATTTAGCATCACCCAAAGCAAACTTAAAGGACTCATCAGGTTGAAAGTATTCAGTGTATCATAAAGACTTTTAATTTTTATCATATCTTTCCAGTCTAGGTATATATATTTATTTCATCCTGACACAGGCATACATTTTTGTCTACCAAAGACAACTCAAAGAGTTTTTCAAGAGACATACTTCAACATATGCAATTAGAAAACTTGAAATTCCCTTTATGTAAAACTGTAGCTACAAGGGATTGAAGTAATGGAATAAACATCACCAAGTACCCATGCCCTTCATTCTCCATACTAACTTCTGATCTACACATATTACAATGGCTATGATGGAAATGTTCCAGTTAAACAAGACCAATCATTTAAGAAGTGCACTTGCAAGCAAGGCTCTTCAAATCAAACTGAATGGGATACTTATTTTCATGGACATTCAGAAGCCTCCAAAAGACTTCAAATTTCCAAAACAGCTTAACTGAAAGATTCATCATAAAAGATTAATGCAAAGTTGAAGACAGAAGAGATACTGAAAAGAAGAGATTATAATACTAAAACGAATTCCACTGCTCCCCTCTATCCTTCTATATTCTGTCTACAAACCTTCTCTCTGAACTGCCTTTCCTCTCTAAAGAAACCAGAGACTGGAAACAGAAATTTCACAACAGCAGCAGCTGCAAAGATGGAAAAAAACCACCTGTGCCTCCCCCACTTCACTCTCACTGCCGCTGCTGCTAAGTCACTTCATGTCCGACTCTGTGCAACCCCATACATGGCAGCCCACTGGGCTCCCCCGTCCCTGGGATTCTCCAGGCAAGAACACTGGAGTGGGTTGCCATTTCCTTCCCCAATGCATGAAAGTGAAAAGTGAAAGTGAAGTCGCTCGGTCATGTCCGACTTTTAGCGATCCCATGGACTGCAGCCTACCAGGCTCCTCTGTCCATGGTGTTTTCCAGGCAAGAGTACTGGAGTGGGTTGCCATTGCCTTCAGGGGTCCACTATCAAAGCACTGGCAGAGAAAAATAGTTTCTTATTTTCAATCAACTAGGACATTGGGTGAAAAAAAGACTGTCCTTGAAACTTTGGTCAAATACCAACTTGAACACTTCCAATCTAGCCTTGAAGGAAGCCCCATATGAGCATCTCCCAGGGTTAACAGAACTCTGCTACCAGTTGTTCCTTTAAATAATTAAGGAGAAGCTAAAATTAACACTGATGAAAAATCATGCCAAACTCTTAGTTACTGGGGCTACATTCCTTACTTTAAACCCGTCTCACTTTGGCGATCCTAAGATGGGATCTTAAGAGAGCTAGCAGATGTCAGCCAAGAGTGAGAATTTTTACCAAAGTCAGCTCTCTCGAATCTCTGGCATGTCCAGTTGAGAGAAGAAGATAAAATTTCACATTGCCTGGTATTGGTTATTGATTCTTCTCTCTCCTAGGGATAAACATTCCATTCCAGGGAAGGCTAAAAAGATTTTTTGTTCATTTCATTTTGTGTCTTGAGAAGGTGGCGTGGCTTTCTGCTAACCTGGGACACTCAGACTGTCAGTTCTTGCAAATGCAGGCACCTCAACCTTCTGGTTGGGGATCCAAAGACATGACAAGGAAAGAAATGTGAGTTTGGCACCAACTGTAATTAGGTATGGCCTGACAGGAATGTGAATTGTGCTTTATTTGCAGTGTGGGTCCCATGGACTCCTGTCAGTTCTCAGGTTTAAGTCTTTGGGGCTCTTTGGAAGTGGCTGTACATCTTGGAAGGGTAGTATCTTTTGCATTCTCTTTAAGGACATTTCTCTCATTTATTAGGTCATTCAATACTGCTAGGAATACTTGCTGATAGTCCCAGCTAAAGCTGGCCAAATTAGAAGCTGATACTAAAATCTGATTTTTTTTTTAGGCCTTCTTCTCTAAGAAAAAATGAAACTATTAACCCAGAGGGAAACATGCCAATGAGAAGTAACTCTTAATCTAGAATGTAGGTATTATCTGATTTCTCTCTTAGTTGAAGGACTTCTCCCCGTTGTAAAGAAGCAAATTGAAGAAAATGCAATTTGGGTTGCAACCCAGTTCTTTGAGGAGTTAAAACATCTGTCCTACAAATTGCAGACAACTTGTGTAACTTGTCTGAAAAATTGAGACTGGAGGAACAGAAAAAAGCCTGCCTATTTTTTTCTCAATCCTAAAACCTCCCCTTGAATGTACTGTAAAAATTCTGTGCTCCAGAAACAAAGGTCTTTCTTAGAGGAACTTTTTTTCTTTCTTTGTGTCTTTGAGATGCAAGTCTTCTCTAGGAACTAAGAGACATTTCTTCAAAGAACAAACTTCAGAAGAAAAAAATCCAGAGAGAAATCTATTCAGAAACTAAGCAAATGAAAATCTTTGAAGTCTTTTCCACAAATATTACAAAAAAAGTTTATATCATCTGAACAGGTAACCATTACTTATTCTACCTGGCAGAAACTCAATTTAAATACAACCGTTCTTTTGTAACCTGGTGACTTTTGCATTATTGGATTTTTTTCCATGGCTAAAATATTAACAGGAAAGCTGTAAGACCTCTGTTCGTGTCTGTGTGTTTATATATGTCTACATTCCTATGTTATAGATGTATATTTCTCTACCTTCAGTTAGTATCATCAAAATGAATTTATAAAGAGCACCACTTCATTGGTTTAAAGAAATTTAAGCATTGATTTAAATATATAATCAAAGTGTCCCTCTAAATGCTCTGCTTGATCAGAAGTATAGTATATCCAGGGTGCCAATCCCCAAATATCAAGCCTAATCTAGGCTTTCTCACTGCAAACAAGACTGACTGTGTACCCTCAGCCAATCAGGTATTTCCTATTTTCCCTTTATTTGTCTTTTTTGTTGTTGTTCTATAAAAACTTCCTGCCTTATGCTGAATTTTGTACTTTCCCAAAAGAAGAACATTCACATCAAGAAGTGTTAAATAAACTTGTATCACCTAAGTTTCTTTATAACAGAGATAAAAGCTCAATCTTACAGATTTTCTCTACCTCTTACTTTCCAAGAGGGCATCTATCTGTATAGGGAAAGCGTTATGCAATCTGTGCCAATGGGAACAGTAAGACTTAAATGTATGATTAATCCACTGGATTCTCTTTGATTCTTGTCATGGATTATCTCACCTATTCTATTTCTACATTGGCTTTTAATGCAATAGTTGGCTCTGTTTAGCTTTTTAGAAGGCATCATGCAGGAATTTACTGTTGCAGTCATGTGATTTTAATAGAAATATAATCTTTTCCTACAGCCCCCGACAGAGTGGAAGCAAAAGACCCTGGTCTTTGGATTTCCATTTGAATTTTCTAATACATCCCTCCATGCTCAGAAGAAGGCCATGACAGATTTGACTAGGACATGTCCTTCCCTATATTCTCTTTTTTACTGTCAGATATTGTTTTGGTTTTAAGTCTCCTTTTTCCCCACTCTGTATCTCCTATACATTCTATCACATTTATTTCTGCCGTAGAATTTCTTCTATATCTTCTGAAGCTAAAATGACCTAAAAAATAAAACAGACAACTATTTACTTGACAAAAGAATGCACATCAAATCAAACTGATATTTAATTGGAGCTCAGGTGTAAAAATTCAGTTAAAGTTCTTAGATGATATCACATTATCATTTAATTTTAATATTGTAAAACGCTGTTAAAATGTGACTTGTTTCAAATCACTTTTGGCTGAGGTATCAGAACACTATGATAAGTACATATTTGGCAAGGATCCCCATACCCAAAATAAGGTGGTACTTAACATACCTGAGACAAACAATAAAGGTGCAGAAATCTGTTTTGAGACCACAGTCATCATAAGCCTTCATGTATAAACGTATATTCTTAAGGGAGAGATAACTAATTTGGAAAACGTAATTCTGTGGCATTTTCTTAATTTCCATGGAAAGGAGAAATATACAATTTATTGATTTTTCTAATTTGTGCTGAGAAGGGGCTCAAGGAGACCACTCATAATATGTGCCCCCTGATTTTGAAGTAATGGACATGGACATGGACCAAACACAAACCTAGAAATGCAAGTTGAAGACTATAAAAAATCAGGTCTCTAATGACAGAGTAAGAGATGCGAACTCTATGAACAATGACTAGAATGCCCACAGTCTTTCAAGGAAATCTCTCCAAGAGTTTCCGTGAACCAAATGTTTTGCTAAGAGGGAACTAGGAGGTCTGTAAGCATTTTAAAAGTTCTTTGTCCTCAAAACCTTCTTGGAAGCATAAGACCAGAAGAGATCTCAGAAAGAAACTACAAGAGGAAGCAACAGAAGTAGGAAGCTGGAGAAACACAATTTTCCCTATCACAGAGTGTATAGTAAAGCAGAAACATAAAATAAGTCACAATTTGTACCTCAGGTTAAAGAGTCAACTTTAAGCATCTGAAAATGCCAGAGGAATAACAGATCACTTAGCATCAATGAAGTCCTGCCTTTGCTCCCAGTGAAAGTGAAAATGAAAATGTTAGTTGCTCAATTGTGTCCAACTCTGCGATGCTATGGACTGTAGCCCACCAGGCTCCTATGTCCATGGGATTCTCCAGGCAAGAATTCTGGAGTGGGTTCTTCTTTCCTTCTCCAAAGGATCTTCCCAACCCAGGGACTGAACCCAGGTCTCCTGCATCATAGGCAGAGTTTTTACCATCTGAGCCACCAGGAAAGTGACCTCTCTTTACTAGGCCGATCCCAATTTGCATGCATCCAAAAATAATATGGTCTCTGTGTGTGAATGGGGTGGCACACAGACATACACACACACAGACACACACACAGACTCTATTGTTTTTGGATGCATGCAAATGGTAGCAGAGTAAGTGGGGTTCTATGTAGAGATATAAAGAAGCTCAACATCCTTCTTTCCAATTTGGGTTCCTAAACGTGAAGCAGTCCCAACTAAATAAGAATAGTTAACTTTAAATAAAATTCAAGCTATTTAGCGACTCCTCTAGAGAGAGAAGAGGTTTTATACCCAGACAGAAGAGTTCCAGGAACCACAAAACCACCGTCATTAATCTTGTGTGGCCGGTGCACAGGTCAGCTTTTCTGGTATTGGAGGTACTGTCTACTCCCTGAGAGAAACAAGACAGAGAGTGCAGAGGATGGATGACAGCTGGCCAGTCAATTTGCACTTTCAACAGCTTGCCTGTTATCTGATGTCCACCCAGTCCCAACACCCTCAGCTAAGGCTGCCAATTTCTGCATCTTGGAGAAGTGAGCAGGCAAAACTCTTAAGGGAAAATGGAAATAAAGCAAGAGTAAAATTTCAAAGCTTTCACACAAATTAGTCTGCTATGTCCCAAATTTTCCATTCTATGATGTCTTCTCCTAGACACAAATTGGGGAAACCCATGTTACCTTAGGCATTACTCAGGGTTTTGGGGGTTACAAGATTCACACTTACATACTATGCACATAGCTTCTCCAGAGTCAACTTGGGAGTAGACAGACTTCTCTATATATTTCTATTGCTAAAATTCCTTTCTGCTGCTGCTGAGTTGCTTCAGTCATGTCCGACTCTGTGTGACCCCATAGATGGCAGCCCACCAGGCTCCCCATCCCTGGGATTCACCAGGCACTGGAGTGGGTTGCCATTTCCTTCTCCAGTGCATGAAAGTGGAAAGTGAAAGCGAAGCTGCTCAGTCGTGTCCAAATCGCAGCAATCCCAGGTACTGCAGCCTACCAGGCTCCTCTGTCCATGAGATTTTCCAGGCAAGAGTACTGGAGTGGGTTGCCATTGCCTTCTCCAAAATTCCTTTCATGTACCTCTAATATTAAAACTCTACCATAAAGAAAAACACTAACCTGAGGGGAGATAGGTCCTCAAGATCTTAAATTCCTTCTTGGACTGGGCAACACAGGCTAACCTTAAAAAAAAAAAAAAAAAAAAGGAAAAGTTTACCATGCAGGTTTTGTAGCTTGGTTCATTATGTGTTTTCAAGTACTTCAGCTCTAGAAGAAAATTGAAAAGAGACCTTCAGTTACATATACACTTGGCCATGGTGTTGTGAGGATATGGAATATACAAAAGCAGCTAATCTTCACTGGGTATAGATCACAAGCATAGTTTCCTTCCAAATGTTTAGTAATGACAACTGCAATTATCAGAATCTCATCTATATTTCAGTTTTTTCACAAAAAAACATCCCACTATCACAAATACATATACACAATCAAGCCATATTACGGCCCATTTTTCCATAAATGCCAGAACAAAAATCAGTTATATGTGCAGTATTAAATTCTCAAATCAAACTATGTCCCCAAATTACAAATCGACCATTTTTTACATTTCTATTTTCTATAAATCATCTCCTAAAAGTATATGAGAACTTCATTATATCTTAAAAATCACAAGAAAGAGTTCAGACATGAGTATTTACTTAGGCTTATATCACCCTTCCACAGTTATGAATATAGTTACATAGATGGATGTGGGTCTTAAGGACTTATGACTCCCTCCACATCATATCCAGAGAAAAGAATCACTAGTTGATTTCACATTCTATGTTATTTGTTATTTAGCTGGATTATCATATATCACCTTCTTCAAGGTTAAGCAATGAGAAAAGAGGGGTAAAGAAGCAAAGATCTATGATCCTAACATTTTACCTTTTATATTTCTCATCATCCTTCTCATTCTTCATGGCACACACAGTTTTCCATAGCTTTTTTTTAATAGTCTCTCAAATCGAGGTAAAATAGGAACATGGCATGTTTCATCAGGAAAAAAAAAAAAAAGCAACAACTGTTCTGTGAGTATTAATCAAAGAGAATATAAAATATTGCCACTGTTATTTAAAAACTAAAATTCCAATACTTTGGCCAGCTGAAGCAAAGAGCCACCTCACTGGTGAAGAACCAGATGTTGGGAAAGATTGAACGCAAAAGAAGAGGGCAGAAGAGGATGAGACGGTTAGATAGCATCTCCAAGTCAATGGCAGTGAGTTTGAGCAAACTCTGGGAGACAGTGAAGAACAGGGAAGCCTGGCATGCTGCAGTCCATGGAATTGCAACAAGTCGGACATGACTTAGCGACTGAAGAACAACAACTTTCAAAAACAAACGAGTCAGTTGCAATAAACAAAATGTACTAGTGACTGCTGTTGTTTAGCCACTCAGTCGTGTCCGACTCTTTGTGACGCATGGTCTGTAGCCCACCAGGCTCCTTTGTCCATGGAGTTCTCCAGGCAAGAAACTGGAGTGGGTTGCCATTTCCTTCTCTAACTAGTGACACACAGTTTCTATCAAATATCTAGTTCCTCCAGACCTCCGATGTAACATAGTGAAAATGATATATACCACTTCTGGGTCTGCCTTATAGTGCTCTGGCAATCTTTCACATTTCTCTTTTCCTTTATTTTCATAACTAGAAATGAGGGACTTGAAGTCTTTAAAATTTGTAACCACCACACTGTACAGAGATAGGACCTTTTAATCACTGTGAAGAGGACAGTTTCCAAGCTAGAAGTAACTGCACTGGAGGGCATGCAAGCAAGACATTTATTTTTATTATAGGAAATTAAGATAAATTGGACTATAAAAATTAACTACAAATTCATATGGGTTTTAAAATAAGCTGTAATAGGAATATTTAAACAAACAGGGAGACTGGAATGCAGACTGTAGTCAGAGAGATTAGTTGTGTGCTGGAATTGGCTTGATTGTGTGATTCTGTACTTCTTTTCATAACTCTACACCCAATAATTTCAAAATATTATCTTTTAATTAGATGGTCTGGGAATATTTATGCCAGACAATTTGGCAAACAGCATGTACCAAGTTTTTTCTCATTATTTTTGCTGTATTTTGGATTTGTATGGTTACTTCTCAGGATGCTGGGTGTTAAGCTATCAAACCACTAAAGAGTGTTTCATACTTAAATTCATGTATTAAAGATGAGGCATTTGGTGACTGTGACAAGGAACAGTATGTGACTGAGGAAGTGAATAGCTGAAGAAGAAATTAGAGAAATTTATTAGAGGTCTGCATAGTAGAATGATAGCTATAAGATTTAAGTGGAAAAGAAAATGGAGAGGCAGTTACTTCTGTCAAAGGAAGGCACAATGAATCCAAGGCAGATAGTTAGATTGCTGGAAGGAGCTAAGGAAAAGTGGGTAAAGTTTTTGGCCCTCGGGTTCAAAGGAACAAAACTGCTCGAAAGAAGTCAAGGATTACATAACCAAATGTAAAAATGGGGAGCAAATAGATATAGTTTAGCTTTCACTATACTAAGCCATTATATTAGGTATTTCTATAAATAATATATTAATTTCATTATGAAATATATTTCATCAGATTACAAATAGTTTTATGCCTTTTTTCCCTACCTAGATTAATCTGGATTAATTTAATTGCTATATATCTCTGTCCTTTGATAAAAGCACTTAATTTTTTTACTTACTTAATCTTCAGATTTCTGGGTTATTTGATTTGTCATAAACATAGAGAGTATTAAATGTTATCCATTCAACTACCGACAACAAACCATAATTTTAAGAAATAGGTTATAAAATGCTTAACAGAAAAGTTAAAAAATGTTATATTCCTTTTAACATCTATGTTATACTTTCAGAAAGAAAAATGCTTGTAATCATGTAATATATTTATATGATCTATGGTTTTTGTTTGTGATTCTTATTCTTTATTATTAGGAAATTTTATTTAAATTATATGTAGATCCTGTCAATTTATTTATGTAGCTATTTAAAAATTATATGCTTAGTTACAGTAATTTCTTATCCTGTAAATCTTTGAAATTGGAAATTTTCCCCTAAATTTTAATTTTATAATGGAAGAAAATTAGTATTCACATTCAAATTAGTATGGATGCAAACATTTATCATTTGGGCTAAAAGGAAAATTTGTATTCTTCTTTTATTTGTAATATTTGCTAGATAGAATGAATACCTAAAACAACTTTATGACAGACATAAACTTTCAGGAGAGCAAATTAATGATATAAATTATTAATACTATCAGTTTAATGTCTAAGAGTTAGGAATGGAATATAAAAATCACAATTTCAACACAGAATAAAAGAAAGCTTATGAAAATTTTAATGTATTCTGATGTGTTAAGTATATAAAGATGGTCAAACATCTAAGTAAACATATATGCTTAAACAATTTTCATTAGTATTTTCTAACAGCAGAGGGAGATATTGAACTACAAATTAAATATTTTTCAATACACATCTTTTTCAGAATGCTTTGTAGGCAATTAGATTCCTATTTTGAACTTAATATTCCTGAGAAAATGCCTTCTTTATTTTATTAAGACGTCTTTTCCCCAGAATCTGTTTCAAAACCAACAAAGTCCTTTAGAAAACCTGAATATCCATTATGCCAATAGGAATATCACTGACATTTTATTTAACTCACAGTAAAACATTAAATAACATCCATCTTAAGCATGTTTTCTGTTGTCAGAACTGATTGGTGCAGTAGAGAATGGCTTTTTTACCCTGAGCCAGACTGGAATGACTGTCTCTGTTATTTACTAGCTGTGAGACCCTCAGCAATTTATTTTTCTTTCTTAGTATCATTCTCCTTATTTTTAGAATGAGAATAAAAATATTGTCTTTTATAGTGCTGCTGTGAAAATTTTTAAAAAATTGAAATACAGTAAGTGCCCAATAGTAATCTCCCATTAAAAATTGTCAATATATATTTATTAAATTATTATCATTACTACTTTTAGAATTTAAGAAATATTTATTGAAGTAAGGAATACATGAAAAATATGCCATTATGCAATTATTATCATATGAAACTAGATTACCTAAAACATTTCTGAAACTCTACATTTATACTGTATAGTAATTTGTGTATGATAAACACAAATGTGTCTGATATGACTTGAATACTAAACATGCAATTTAAACATTTTTGTCCTGTACAATATAGTCATTTTAATACAACATTTCTCCATTTTAGGTTTTATTATAATACCTAATTATTCACTTAAAGATTTCAGTAAGTATGATCAAAATGAAATTATAATTTTAACTAATATATTTTCAAGTTATGGTGTATAGCCTGGTCACTGTTAGGAAACAAAAGTCACAATAGACTTAAAACACACATGCTAATCAGCAAAATGCTCTTTTTCCAAAATTCATGTTCCTTTATGCCAATAAATAGGTATATAACAGCAGACTTCAAGAACTACCAGGCATGTGACCTGATCTTCTATGGAAATATCTAGTGAAAAATAAGAAAATAAAATATTTTGGGAGAACTTCTAAAGTATGAGAAGATTACTTTTTAATAGGTTTTTTGGGTTTAGGAGTCTAAAGTTTAATCCGGTATTTTAAAATGCATATAATAAGGCATTACTTTGATATCAAATCTATTTTATTTTGTCATCATGAAATTTAATTGGAAATAGTTAACTATTCAGTTCAGTAGCTCAGTTGTGTCTGACTCTGCAACGCCAAGAACTGCAACACACCAGGCTTCCCTATCCATCACCCACTCTTAGAGCTTGCTCAAACTCATGTCCATCGAGTTGGTGATGCCATCCAACCGTCTCATCCTCTGTCATCCCCTTCTCCTCCTACCTTCAATGTTTCCGAGCATCAGGGTCTTTTCAAATGAGTCAGTTCTTCACATCAGGTGGCCAAACTATTGGAGCTTCAGCTTTAGCATCAGTCCTTCCAGTGAATCTTTAGGACTAATTTCCTTTAGGATTGACTGGTTGAGCTCCTTACTGTGCAAGGGACTCTCAAGAATCTTCTCCAACACCACAGTTCAAAAGCATCAATTTTTCAGCACTCAGCTTTCTTTATGGTCCACCTTTTACATCCATACATGCCTGTTATCATAGTGGTATTTTAAGCGTATTTTCAACTCTTCATTAAAGCATATATTAGAGGGAAAAAATATCATCCCAATCACATATATTTGCTAAAAAGGATATTACAAAATGAACAGTGGAGAATGAGATAATACTGGTACCACACAGCTGTATCTTGGAGCAAGGTTACTTTCATGACTTCAAATGAAAGTGTAAGATCGAATTTAATTATAATGAAATTAGTGGCTCCAGTTTTCCTTTGGATTTACATCATTCTCAGGACTTCCCTGTAGATCAAATGGTAAAGAATCTGCCTGCAATGCAGGTGACCAGAGTTGTATCCCTGGGCTGGGAAGATTCTCTGGAGAAGGGAATGACACTTCAGTATTCCTGCTTGGAGAATCCCATCGACAGAGAAGTCTGGTGGGCTACAGTCCGTGGGGTTGCAAAAAGTCGGACACGACTGAGCAACTAATATGCACACACTGTATCATTCTCATTGGAAAGATTGCTTTATTTTTCATTTAGATGAAACATTACTCTATGTAGAATGATTAAAACTTGACTGGATGCTTGGGGCTGGTGCACTGGGATGACCCAGAGGGATGGAACGGGGAGGAAGGAGGGAGAGGGCTTCAGGATGGGGAACACGTGTATACCTGTGGCGGATTCATGTTGATGTATGGCAAAACCAATACAATATTTAAAGTAATTAACCTCCCATTAAAATAAATAATTTATATTAAAAAAACTTTTGTTAAGTACTTCATTTTCTGAATTGTTTTATTATGTTATTATACTTCACAAAGAATTTTTCTAATAAGTTCCCACTATAGAAAAATGTTTTTTCCACTAGCAGAACAATCTTAATTTCTACCAGTTAATTCAAATAACAGAGTAAACAAGAATCAAGTATTCCTCTAGATGCTGGATTCAAAATCAGTCTTAAGGGAGAGAAAGGACTTTGACAGGCAAGATGAGCAAAAGGAAGCAATACGTATTTCAGTCAGAAGGAACAGCTTAAGCAAATATTAGAGGAAAGAGAGGAAATGAGGGAATCAGCTCTAAGTGTGATCTACTGCTAGATATTCATGGAGGCATGTCAGAAGTATGTAAGCATCTAGGAGTCAAATTATGTGGAATTTCTAATGCCAGGTTGAGTCCTTAGGTTAATAAAATGGTGGAAATTCCCTGGTGGCACAGAAGGTAAGCAATCTGCCTGCAATGCAGGGGACCTGGGTTCAATCCCTGGGTCAGGAAGATCTCCTGGAGAAGGAAATGGCTACACACTCCAGTATTCTTGCATGGAAAATTCCACGGAGAGAGAAGCCTGGTGGGCTACAGTCCATGGGGTCATAAAGAGTTGGACATGACTGAGCAACTAACACACAGAAAATCTTAATGACCTACTCGTGAATTTATTTGCCAGCCATTTGCTCATGAGTCTGAAGATGATAAGGGCAGGTCATTCCCTCTAGCCACTGACACTGTTCAAGGGTACTCTAGTCAGTTTATGACCCATATGCTTCTACTGCATGGTTTCAAGGAAGAAAATGTAAAAAGTGTAACTTTTACCTCTGATAGATCAATGTGATATATTTTAATAAAATTAGTAGAATTAAATTATGCTTTGTATGTTGTTGAACACATATTCAAATTCATAAAATATTTTAATTATTTTTTGCCAGAAGCCTATTGGAAAATATAAATCTGTTTTTATTTCTATGTGGGTACAAGTTTCCAACTGACACTCTAATTTGCCAACCAATAACCAATTATGTTAGATTAAAGTCACAAGGATGTTGTGTATTCACTTGTACTGAAAGCATTTACTTAAAATAGGGTATACTCTTTTTAAGCCTCACTTTTTGTAGTGGTCTAACGGATTTCTTTTATATTTTTATCTCTGAGGGAACTATAAAATATTTCAAAATTCTGTTAGTACACAGGCAGGAAATGTTAGAAGAAAAATTTCTAAACAACTTAAAAGAGAAGATAGTCACTGATTGACAGAAACAAATAAAAGACTCAAATAGTAAGCATAAGTGTTTGGTAAAAGCTATAGGACAGAGGAGAAGAAGAAACTAATATTTTTTGAGGCATTAATGAGGTATTCCCTAACTAAGGTCTTCACATATGTAACTCTTAGGTATTGGAGTAGTATTTTTAATAGGTGAGAAAAGAGAAGATTGAAGGAAACAGAGTTAAGTGCCAAAAAGTCTATAGCTATCAGAAAAGTCAAAACTAACAACAACAACAAATTCAATTTTTTCATTGAAAATTTGTGAGCAGTAGGAAACAGGCTTAGTAAATAAAAATTGTAGTGATGTGTAGCATCTATTAGTGGAAAGAAAAATTTGAATTAGAAAAATTATCCTAAGTGTATGTAAGAAGAAATATTAAGACTACTGAATAAATAGTGTGGATAAAATGCAAGACCAATGTGAGAAAGAATAAACATTTAGGGAGAAACAATAGAATTTCAAAATAAATTGAAAGCTGCATTGGTAAAAATAGGGAGGTTCTAAGGACTGATACTGAGGTCACTGGGAAGATAAACTGATGTCAGTGATAACATCAGAACACAAGATAATGAGCAGTCCTCTAGATGATTGTGAATTGTTTTCTAAAAGTATGCTTCACTATATATTAGAATGCATATTTTAATTACAAATAAAAAGGCACTATTTCAATTTTCTACTTTTTTCAAATCTCCTATATATTAAAACTTAGAGCAAAAAAAATTGTGTTTTCAAATATATTTACTAAAAACATATTAGGTATCTGTAATCTTTCTAGTTAAGAGAATTTAGACCAATTTAAAACACTAAGCATTTACATTCAGTGTATGGGTAAAATTACTATCACCTTATGATGCTATCTTTATATATACATATATATAAAGTCTATATGTATTTAAATGAATACACATAAACTCTGTTCTACTTTGCTCATACAATATTAAGTTTAAACAGACAACTAGAATCTTTGCTTAATATTTATATAACTATCTGGATATGATGTTTAAAAATATTTAAAAATAGGCATGATAATATAATGGCTTCCCAGGTAACGTTAAAGAACCCACCTGCAGTGCAGGAAACATGCATTTGATCCCTGGGTTAGGAATATCCCCTGGAGGAGGNTGAGCATTACTTTACTAGCATGTGAGATGAGTGCAACTGTGCAATAGTTTGAGCATTCTTTGGCATTGCTTTTCTTTGAGATTGGAATGAAAACTGACACTTTCCAGTCCTGTGCCTGCTGCTGAATTTTCCAAATTTGCTGGCATATTGAGTACAGCACTTTTACAGTGTCATTTTTCAGGATTTGGAATAGCTCAATTGGAATTCCATCACCTCTACTAGCTTTATTTGTAGTGATGCTTCCTCAGGCCCACTTGACTTTACACTCCAGAATGTCTGGCTCTAGGTGAGTGATCACACCATCATGATTACCTGGGTTTGCAAAGATCTTTTTTGTACACTTCCCCTGTGTATTCTTGCCACCTTTTCTTAATATCTTCTACTTCTGTTAGGTCCATACCATTTCTGTCCTTTATTGAGCCCATCTTTGCATGAAATATTCCCTTGGTATCTCTAATTTTCTTGAAGAGATCTCTAGTCTTTCCCATTCTGTTGTTTTCCTCTATTTCTTTGCACTGAGGAAGGCTTTCTTATCTCTCCTTGCTATTCTTTGGAACTCTGCATTCAGATGCTTATGTCTTTCCTTTTCTCCTTTGCTTTTTGCTTCTCTTCTTTTCACAGCTGTTTGTAAGGCCTCCCCAGACAGCCATTTTGCCTTTTTGCATTTCTTTTTCATGGGGATAGTCTTTATCCCTGTCTCCTGTACAATGTTAGGAGTGTAGAGATCAATGAATTTGTCTTAAAGAGTGATCTTATACAATCTTGGGAGCCAGTCAAGTAGTCACCATATCACTGATGTTTCCTGTGCCTCCAATGCTGAAGTTTAAAGTCCACAAAGCAGGCAGTCAGAAATAGAAGACCACAGGCTGGAAATCCAGATAACTGCATGCTGGAACTCCATAAAAACAAATTAACAGTTTAATATTTTAGGAATTTAACAAAGAATAGAATAGCACAATTAATGCTCAGGACAATAAAAGCAATATTAAATTACTTATTATGTTTATTATGAAAAGAAGAACTAAGTGATCAGAAATCAATAATAGCACTTCCCTGGTGGCCCAGTGGTTAAGAATCTGCCTTGCAATATATGGGACACTGGTCAATCCCTGAAAGATCCCACACGCTACAGGCCAACTAAGCCCAGTGCCACTACTACTGAGGCTCACACATCCTACAGCCTGTACTCTGTGATGAGAAGCCACTGCAACAAGAGGCCTACACACCGTAACCAGAAAAAGCCCAAACAGAAACGAAGACCCAGAACAGTCAAATATTGCAAAAAAAATAAAGACAGAAACCAATAACACTTCAGTGCTTTGTCATGCCTGCTGGGCTTGTTTCCGCAAATCTCAATCCTGCTCGTGTTTGTTATTTTAAGAATCCAGGGGTCTGGTGGATGTCCACTGACATCATTAGCACATGTTCACCCGTTCGTTCAATTACTAAGATACACCCATATCAATTATGGGCTGGGGTGGGTGGGATGGAGGGAGACATGAATATTATAAAGGAAATACTATGTATCTACCTGGGGAACTTTAAGAAATGTTGAGGTCCACTCTAAGTTAGGAAGAATACAGAGCTCCGGAGATGTAGAACATGAAACATGAGTCTGATGGCAAAGACTTTCTGATTGCATACTTCACAAGAGGCTTTTCCCTCAGGCATATCTAGAGTAAGAAGAGGATACTTGATATAAACCAATTTCCTTTTAATGCCAGTCTTTATACCTAATCTTAGTTCTTTTTGACATAGAGCTAGAAGAAGAGAGTATAGTTAGCATAATGTAATATGCAATAGAACTATGTATACACACATCTCATCACTCTTACAGTTTTTCAGATATATCTAAATATGTATGGGCCATATATATGTATGAATGTGTAGTCGCTCAGTTGTTTCAACTCTTGGTGACCCCATGGACTGAAGCCTTCCAGGCTTCCCTGTCCATGGGATTCTCCATGCAAGAATACTGGAGTGGGTAGTATGCCCTTCTTCAGGGTATCTTCCTACCCAGGGATTGAACCCAGGTCTCCAAAATTGCAGATAGATTATTTACTATCTGAGCCACCAGGGAAACCTCCGCATATATGTATGCTAAGTCGCTTCAGTCGTGTCTGACTCTGTGCGACCCCGTGGACTGCAGCCTACCAGGCTCCTCTGTCCATGGGATTTTCCAGGCAAGAGTACTGGAGTGGGTTGCCATTTCTTTTTTGCATGAATAAATACAAATAACTCACCTTTGTGTTTTCCACTTATGCAATGATTTGCCCACAACTGTCAATAAAGTTTATACATTGAATGACATGTTTTAGAAAACTATTTTTTATTCAAAAGGACAAACAAAAGTGTTCTTTTCAAATTTGTTCCTCTTATATAGATGACTAACAGCTGATCTCATTATAAAGTATGTCCACTTATTAAAATATTTGTGCTAAGTTGCAATGTTATCTGACGGAAAAAATGAATTCTTAAGCCATAAATGAACTTGGTAGATTAAAAATATAGATTTTCCTTTACCAGTTCTGTAGCATTGTACAAATAACATTCCTGCTCCATTTTTCTACTGTAATAGTAATTGTGGAATCCCTTTGTTCAAAGAGTAAAGGTGTCACTATAACTAGAGTGATCACATTAGTTACAGACATGAAGAGTGCTCAAAATTGTATAAATGTTACTTGTTATTAATATTAAATATCTAAGGTTAAAAAAACTGCATGTTTCGAGAGTCAAATTTGAACAAGTTACCCCACTTGTTTTACAATTTTCAGCTGTTAAAAAGTTTTTAAAGTACCCACTAGAGGGTGCTGACAGAGAAAAAAAGCTTTAAACCAAGGGACGTGTTAGGAATGTCTCCTTATTCTTATCAATATTATACTAATATTCAAGATTACTTTTAGATTGAAAATCCTTATTTTCATCCCTTCCCCCATATCAAGGATTTCTACTAATTTCAGTGATTTTTAATGTTTTGCTGAAAGCATGTGTTTCTGTATATAGGAAGAAAGAGCAGGTAAGTGCTATTTTGAATTTCTTCTGTTCTTAAGCTAGATAAACTGTGTTTTTAACATTGCTTTAAGGCTAAAAAAATGTTTAAAGCTGTGAAATTTCTAAAACTTAATGTTCTTAAGTTTGAATACATTACAGGTACAGGGAAAACTACTTTTTAGAAATGCCTCTCTGATTATAATTAGCCCAAAAAGAAAAAAAAAAAAAAAAAAAACCTGTAAAATATTTCAAGGAGTATTTGCTTTTCTATAGTCATGTGACTTCAAATTTAATGCTATTTGCTGCTAAAGGAACTAGAAGTCCTTCTTAGTTCAAATGACTGTTTTATGAAGATTAGACTTTATTTCCCCTATAAATCTGGTATGCTATATCTAAAATTAACTTGATTCTTCCCTCTGTCCTTCCCTTCTTAAAAAAAGCAAAAGACTGCCTGTCAATTTAAACAAGTTATAACTTATTATCGGAGAAGGCAGTGGCACCCCACTCCCCCACTGCATGTGTTGTCTGATTCTTAGGTCTTAATTTTTATTAGAATCTCTTAAGTGCTAATATTTTTTTGGTATTTGTTACTTACTCTGTATCAAATTATCCATGTCCTGTTTCAATACAGGAATACATGAAAATTTTAAGTAATACTTCACTTATTTTCCTGAACATAAAGTAAACATAGAAATGTTATATGGGATATATATACTTTCAAACTATGTCATAAGAAAACTGCAATTATTCCAGAAGATATTCCAGATATATAAGAAAAAGGATATGGTAAAAGCATTGAAATGATAATTAATTAAAAAATTATGTTTATTTTCATGTAGGTGTGTGGGTAAATGACCAATGCATTTTTTACATATATATAGATTGATTCTGAAGGAAGAGTTTTCCCTGGCTATCTGAGTAAATTATTTACAACTCAAAAGTTAATTCTCTTAAGTTCTGTAACACTTTGGAAAATATTACATAGCAAAATGCAACATTTCTTATTTTGTTTTGGAGTTTTTCAGCATGATTTCTGTTAACAAAATAAGCCAACATTATTCAGTGGAATCTGTCACTCACAATTCATTCACTTTCTTGGTTAATATTAATATTCCAGTCATGACATTAATAGTTCAGCGTCCTTTTATATCAATAGTACTGTTACTGAGTTAAAATGCAAAATAAAAATTGAGTCATCTGTTGAACTATATACTTAGAGTTTTCAACATATATGTATACCTTGTCAATTATTTTCTTTCTTTATAGAACATAGATCCAACTGTAACAAAAAAATATTTCTCTCTCTATATATATACATTATATTCAAGGTTATGATAGTCATAGCTTCATCTTATTGAAGTAAAATGAACTAAATGAGACTGACATATTTTATAAAAATGCTTGAATATCACAATTACAAGATTAAAAGTTTTAAATTAAGTTGGCATCCTTCAGTGACACAGCAATATGTGCTAGTAAGAGACAGTGAGATCCAAATGGTGACTGGCAATAGGAAGACACCCAGGAATTTAAAATTCCCTGTAGATAGTCCACTAAGCCTATCATGCATATTCAATTCAGTGGTATTTACCTACCATTACCGTTAATCATCTGAACTCAAAGTAATTTAGTCACACAGGTTGTATTAAAATACCTGTAAGACAACAGTTCGGAAGATCCATGGGGATAAATTTTTATTATTATTTTTTTTTATTTTCAACTTTTATTTTTAGCATTAGATTTTGTTATATGGACAAAAAATTTTTAAATAAATCTGTATATGTTCCTAAGAACATGGCAGTAATGTCATAAGATCGCAGGATAGTGGGAATATAGAAAGAAATTATTTGACTTGAATAACTGCTCCTTTGACTGTTTTCTAAGTGCAGTTCTTTTTTTTTATTATTTTTTTATTTTTTTTATTAATAATTTTTATTTTTTTAGTTTGTTTTGCTTTACAATACTGTACTCATTTTGCCATACATTGATGTAAATCAGCCATAAGTGTACCTGAGTTCCCAATCCGGACCCCCTCCCTTCCCCCTCCCTCCCCACACCATCCCTCCAGATCATCCCCACTCATCAGTCCCAAGCCTTCTGCGTCGAACCTAGACCTTGCGGGAAACTATGAGGCAGACACTAGCCTTCCCTCAATGAATCTTTACAATCAATGTAACAACACACAGTGCCTACCATTATCCCACTGGACCTGTTCTTTTACACACTCCTCAATATTCGTCATAGAAATATCCATCAACAATTTTTAGCTG
>SJYA01001720.1:329794-372275 GCA_006410615.1 Neotragus moschatus
GGGTGGGATGGAGGGAGACATGAATATTATAAAGGAAATACTATGTATCTACCTGGGGAACTTTAAGAAATGTTGAGGTCCACTCTAAGTTAGGAAGAATACAGAGCTCCGGAGATGTAGAACATGAAACATGAGTCTGATGGCAAAGACTTTCTGATTGCATACTTCACAAGAGGCTTTTCCCTCAGGCATATCTAGAGTAAGAAGAGGATACTTGATATAAACCAATTTCCTTTTAATGCCAGTCTTTATACCTAATCTTAGTTCTTTTTGACATAGAGCTAGAAGAAGAGAGTATAGTTAGCATAATGTAATATGCAATAGAACTATGTATACACACATCTCATCACTCTTACAGTTTTTCAGATATATCTAAATATGTATGGGCCATATATATGTATGAATGTGTAGTCGCTCAGTTGTTTCAACTCTTGGTGACCCCATGGACTGAAGCCTTCCAGGCTTCCCTGTCCATGGGATTCTCCATGCAAGAATACTGGAGTGGGTAGTATGCCCTTCTTCAGGGTATCTTCCTACCCAGGGATTGAACCCAGGTCTCCAAAATTGCAGATAGATTATTTACTATCTGAGCCACCAGGGAAACCTCCGCATATATGTATGCTAAGTCGCTTCAGTCGTGTCTGACTCTGTGCGACCCCGTGGACTGCAGCCTACCAGGCTCCTCTGTCCATGGGATTTTCCAGGCAAGAGTACTGGAGTGGGTTGCCATTTCTTTTTTGCATGAATAAATACAAATAACTCACCTTTGTGTTTTCCACTTATGCAATGATTTGCCCACAACTGTCAATAAAGTTTATACATTGAATGACATGTTTTAGAAAACTATTTTTTATTCAAAAGGACAAACAAAAGTGTTCTTTTCAAATTTGTTCCTCTTATATAGATGACTAACAGCTGATCTCATTATAAAGTATGTCCACTTATTAAAATATTTGTGCTAAGTTGCAATGTTATCTGACGGAAAAAATGAATTCTTAAGCCATAAATGAACTTGGTAGATTAAAAATATAGATTTTCCTTTACCAGTTCTGTAGCATTGTACAAATAACATTCCTGCTCCATTTTTCTACTGTAATAGTAATTGTGGAATCCCTTTGTTCAAAGAGTAAAGGTGTCACTATAACTAGAGTGATCACATTAGTTACAGACATGAAGAGTGCTCAAAATTGTATAAATGTTACTTGTTATTAATATTAAATATCTAAGGTTAAAAAAACTGCATGTTTCGAGAGTCAAATTTGAACAAGTTACCCCACTTGTTTTACAATTTTCAGCTGTTAAAAAGTTTTTAAAGTACCCACTAGAGGGTGCTGACAGAGAAAAAAAGCTTTAAACCAAGGGACGTGTTAGGAATGTCTCCTTATTCTTATCAATATTATACTAATATTCAAGATTACTTTTAGATTGAAAATCCTTATTTTCATCCCTTCCCCCATATCAAGGATTTCTACTAATTTCAGTGATTTTTAATGTTTTGCTGAAAGCATGTGTTTCTGTATATAGGAAGAAAGAGCAGGTAAGTGCTATTTTGAATTTCTTCTGTTCTTAAGCTAGATAAACTGTGTTTTTAACATTGCTTTAAGGCTAAAAAAATGTTTAAAGCTGTGAAATTTCTAAAACTTAATGTTCTTAAGTTTGAATACATTACAGGTACAGGGAAAACTACTTTTTAGAAATGCCTCTCTGATTATAATTAGCCCAAAAAGAAAAAAAAAAAAAAAAAAACCTGTAAAATATTTCAAGGAGTATTTGCTTTTCTATAGTCATGTGACTTCAAATTTAATGCTATTTGCTGCTAAAGGAACTAGAAGTCCTTCTTAGTTCAAATGACTGTTTTATGAAGATTAGACTTTATTTCCCCTATAAATCTGGTATGCTATATCTAAAATTAACTTGATTCTTCCCTCTGTCCTTCCCTTCTTAAAAAAAGCAAAAGACTGCCTGTCAATTTAAACAAGTTATAACTTATTATCGGAGAAGGCAGTGGCACCCCACTCCCCCACTGCATGTGTTGTCTGATTCTTAGGTCTTAATTTTTATTAGAATCTCTTAAGTGCTAATATTTTTTTGGTATTTGTTACTTACTCTGTATCAAATTATCCATGTCCTGTTTCAATACAGGAATACATGAAAATTTTAAGTAATACTTCACTTATTTTCCTGAACATAAAGTAAACATAGAAATGTTATATGGGATATATATACTTTCAAACTATGTCATAAGAAAACTGCAATTATTCCAGAAGATATTCCAGATATATAAGAAAAAGGATATGGTAAAAGCATTGAAATGATAATTAATTAAAAAATTATGTTTATTTTCATGTAGGTGTGTGGGTAAATGACCAATGCATTTTTTACATATATATAGATTGATTCTGAAGGAAGAGTTTTCCCTGGCTATCTGAGTAAATTATTTACAACTCAAAAGTTAATTCTCTTAAGTTCTGTAACACTTTGGAAAATATTACATAGCAAAATGCAACATTTCTTATTTTGTTTTGGAGTTTTTCAGCATGATTTCTGTTAACAAAATAAGCCAACATTATTCAGTGGAATCTGTCACTCACAATTCATTCACTTTCTTGGTTAATATTAATATTCCAGTCATGACATTAATAGTTCAGCGTCCTTTTATATCAATAGTACTGTTACTGAGTTAAAATGCAAAATAAAAATTGAGTCATCTGTTGAACTATATACTTAGAGTTTTCAACATATATGTATACCTTGTCAATTATTTTCTTTCTTTATAGAACATAGATCCAACTGTAACAAAAAAATATTTCTCTCTCTATATATATACATTATATTCAAGGTTATGATAGTCATAGCTTCATCTTATTGAAGTAAAATGAACTAAATGAGACTGACATATTTTATAAAAATGCTTGAATATCACAATTACAAGATTAAAAGTTTTAAATTAAGTTGGCATCCTTCAGTGACACAGCAATATGTGCTAGTAAGAGACAGTGAGATCCAAATGGTGACTGGCAATAGGAAGACACCCAGGAATTTAAAATTCCCTGTAGATAGTCCACTAAGCCTATCATGCATATTCAATTCAGTGGTATTTACCTACCATTACCGTTAATCATCTGAACTCAAAGTAATTTAGTCACACAGGTTGTATTAAAATACCTGTAAGACAACAGTTCGGAAGATCCATGGGGATAAATTTTTATTATTATTTTTTTTTATTTTCAACTTTTATTTTTAGCATTAGATTTTGTTATATGGACAAAAAATTTTTAAATAAATCTGTATATGTTCCTAAGAACATGGCAGTAATGTCATAAGATCGCAGGATAGTGGGAATATAGAAAGAAATTATTTGACTTGAATAACTGCTCCTTTGACTGTTTTCTAAGTGCAGTTCTTTTTTTTTATTATTTTTTTATTTTTTTTATTAATAATTTTTATTTTTTTAGTTTGTTTTGCTTTACAATACTGTACTCATTTTGCCATACATTGATGTAAATCAGCCATAAGTGTACCTGAGTTCCCAATCCGGACCCCCTCCCTTCCCCCTCCCTCCCCACACCATCCCTCCAGATCATCCCCACTCATCAGTCCCAAGCCTTCTGCGTCGAACCTAGACCTTGCGGGAAACTATGAGGCAGACACTAGCCTTCCCTCAATGAATCTTTACAATCAATGTAACAACACACAGTGCCTACCATTATCCCACTGGACCAACTGCAGATGANATCAGCCATAAGTGTACCTGAGTTCCCAATCCGGACCCCCTCCCTTCCCCCTCCCTCCCCACACCATCCCTCCAGATCATCCCCACTCATCAGTCCCAAGCCTTCTGCGTCGAACCTAGACCTTGCGGGAAACTATGAGGCAGACACTAGCCTTCCCTCAATGAATCTTTACAATCAATGTAACAACACACAGTGCCTACCATTATCCCACTGGACCTGTTCTTTTACACACTCCTCAATATTCGTCATAGAAATATCCATCAACAATTTTTAGCTGTTTTTTGTAAACTTTTTTTTTTTTAAGTCTTAGTCATCCATTTGAAGTAGGGTTTTTTGTTGTTTTTTTTGGGGGGGGGAAGAGAAGACAACTTACCAGCCCAAGATTCCAGGAGAAAGTGTTTGTTTTGTTTTTAGTTTTTCCAGGTTAAGCAATGCTATCAAAGAATTCCTTTGTGCCAACAGATTTCAAATCAAAACAGGAAGTTTTATTGTAAAGCCTGTCTTAGAATAAAGCAATTTCATTCTTAGTTTAAACTTTTTCTCTCAGATCAAATTGGGCATGAAGGAAACTTAAGATTTAAATAACAAATGAACCTTTTTATTAAAAGTTCAATGAAAAAGGCAAGTTTCCTAAACACTCCTTCATGTGTCAATTTAGAAAGTATATCTATCATACTAATTTTTTCTCAGATGCATAGACTTTTCACTGAGAAGACATTATTCTTCATGAATGTGTGCAAATGTACTCAAATACCAAGATGTTATTGCTAAAATGTGAGAAAATCCATTCTCACTCATACAAAGGTCATATTCCTTTAGCTAAATTGCATGTTATTGTCCGAAGTGAAGGTATCCATAATCATTATGTTCTGATTCTAACAGAATCAAAAAAGTAAGTAATTACAGTAAAGAGTTTGGGGCCTCTCTTCCAGTGAAATGTGAAAGATAATCCTAAGTTCAATATCTGGGAATCAAATTCAGAGTTTACTGTATAACATGGCATTGCATAAGATGGATAACATTCTTTTATTATTATTTTCTATGAATGAGATTTGTGTATATAAGTACAATTTTTTCAAGTAGACTTTACCTCATTATTATTTTAAATAAATATTAATTTGAAATAAGAAAATGTTAATAAAATTTATATAATTAGTGCATAAGGTCTCTATATATCTATACATTTGAATATCATTTGCAAATATTTATAATAGTCAATCTCAATAGTAGTATTATGAATTTGATTGTAATTCCCTGAGAGTACAGAGCAGATAGGGCCCACAATAATATGTTTCTCAAGGATGTGTATTGTGTTTTTCTTTTATGATAATGATATAGGTACTTTAAAAATGTTTGCTTAGAATAATTTCTTTAAATTCTTTCCTCAAGTTTACATTCGTTCTTAAAAGTATGAAATCACCACTACATATTCAAAGTCCATTTGTAGTATTATCATCCTGGAAGATTCATCAGCTTTTATACATTCTAACTTCAGAGTATCTAAATACGCCTCAGTCTACACCAGTGGCTTTCTCAGTGGCTAAGTGGTAAATAATCTGCCTGTCAATGGAGAAGCCTCAAGGGACGTGGGTTCCATCCCTAGGATGGGAAGATCCCCTGGAGGAGGAAATGGCAACCCACTAGAGTATTCTTGAAAGGATAAACCTGTAGACAGAGGAGCCTGGGGAAATTTACAGCCCATGGGAATCACAAAAAGTCAGACACCAATGAGCACACAGGTGCAGACTATATCATACTTGGTACTTCTCTCTTCAAACCTTCCATTCTCTTAAGTTAAAATAAATTTGACATACATCTTCACTTTACCACTTAAATGTGGCACTGAAAAAGGGGGAGAGATGCTCTGAGGTGGAACTAGACCTAAACAGAATTAAAAAATCATTCACTGTTATTTTTATTTTTCTGTTTTCCAGTGAGCAATCTTGGGTAATTTCATTCTCTTTGTTCCATATACATTATCAGTCTGATAAAATATCTTTCATCTGGTCTTTGTCACATTGCATTTGTAAGATGATCCCCTCCACTACCTATATAAGCAGGGAAGGAGAGGCCTTCTCCAGTGTCCTCACGGTGAATGAACCATGCTGCCTTACGTATGCTGTCTCTCTAAAGGAACTAACACAAACTGGTATATTTCTTCTGACTGCTTGGTACTCTTCAATGTGGCTAGAATACTTTCATGTTTACTACTTAAGATGCACATTCTAAAGAAGCATAGCTTAGAAGATATCATTAAAAATGTTTATACCTTAAAATTTTCCAATATGGAGTCAATAGGGGTAAACTACATGGAAAAAGTACTAACACTGAGAGCTTATTATGATCACTTAAATTTGTCATTAATACTTGGAGCAAGCTACGCTGGGAAAGTACTTTTTCATGTAATCACTGGAAATTAAAAATGTTGCTAAAATAAATTCCATGGCGGAAGGCATAGCAACCCACTCCAGTGTTCTTGCCTGGAGAATCCCATGGACAGAGGAGCTTAGTGGGCTATGAGCTGGTCCACAGAATCACAAAGAGTCTTACATGACTGAAGCCACTTAGCATGCATGCATGTATGCAACAATAATTAACACACTGGCCATGAGCATTTTGGAAAGGATGGCTGCATTATTGACTGAGTGAAACAACTGAGGAATTACAGTTAACAAAGATAAAGATCAGTGGATTTAGCTATTAGGCTTGGTAAAGAATCCACCTGCAATGCAGGAGACTCCAGTTCAATTCCTGGGTCAGGAAGATCCCCTGGAGAAGGGACAAGCTATCTACTCCAGTATTCCTGGGCTTTCCTTGTGGCTCAGCTGGTAAAGAATCCGCCTGCAATGCAGGAGATCTGAATTTGTTCCCTGGGTTGGGAAGATCCCCCGGAGAAGGGAGAGGCTACCCACTCCAGTATTCAGACCCAGAAATTCCATGGACTGTATATTCCATGAGGTCACAAAGAGTCAGACACAGCTGAGCTACTTTCACTTCACTTCACTTCACTATGAATGTGTTAGCTTGTATATTATTAAGTTTGAGGTAATACTAAGTAATGCATTATCAATATTACTTCTTTGAATTAAGTTAAAAGTTACAAAATTCTTCTCAAACAGCATGCTTACCTAACCTTTATGTTCCCAACAAAGAGAGTTATTTTAAAGGCTTTGATTCACTTCTTTCCCCCCTGACTATTGTGTAGTTAACCAGTAACTTATGCATGAAAAAAATGACATATTACATATAGGTAAAAGACTCAAGATAAATAACATCAAATATATGCTAGGTATACATTATGAATAAAATCAACACATCCTCCAGCTGGAGAAGATATTCAATTTACCAAAAACTTCATTCCATTTGTCCTCATATGGCTATTTGAATAGCTTTTCCACCATAGACTATATTTCAGAGCATTTCTCCTGTGATTTTGCCTCTAAAACCTAAGTGAATGCATTTGGAGAATTACATCTACAGTGTTGGGAGGGAAATTATTCTAGTTCCTTCTTTTCTCACTGATTCTATTTTTTGTCACCACCTGTCTAAAGCATTAGACTGATTTAAGTTAACTTGACCCTCAGCTAGCAGTAGACTGTGCCAAAAAGTAATTTGCTTCTTTTATTCCCTTTATTATCTCATTCCTTATTTTACTCTCTATCTCCATACTCTCATCCATATTATAATCTTTTTCTACTTTAAAGCACATAATGCTATTAAAATGAAAGATGAACTTAATGCATGAGAAACTGTATAATATAGGAAACAGAATATTATAAATTGCCTTAAAATCCTTGGCTTTTAAAACAACTATTCCACAGATGTGAGAACTTTGTGAATCTGAGTGCATAACTGCAGATAATCATTAAATAACAACCTAATCTTATATTTTCCTGTTTTAATAATATAAGCTGCATAAAATCTCTTTTTTAAAAAGAATAGCTGTTGCTGAAATGGGACCTATAAAATATAGGTAACCTCTAGAACCAATAGGCAAGAGAGTTTCTAAACATAGACTGTTTCAAAATGAATCAACGACAGCATTTAGTATATTAATTTTGGCTGTGGAAAAAGTCCAGGTTCTTGGAGTGTAGGTAAAGAGGAGTGATTTTTAAAACACAAGCATTTGGGGAAATAAAGAATCTGACAGTTGAGAGTTTCATGGGTGATAATTCAGAAACTTTTAAGAGCTAAAGAAACAAGCAACTTATTAAATATTATATTTTAGGAAAAATGCTCCCAGAGTTAGTATCATAAAAACCAGGTTATTATAATTGCTATAAATTAAAATCACTACATGATGAAAATATTTATTTCATTTTATCTGGAAAGACAATTTCATATTTTTGAGACTGACAAGTTGTTTTCAACTAAAGAAAACCATGTATAAATAAGATTCTTGCATGCATTTTTAAATGATCATATTTCCACTCCAAATAAATACTATCTACATGAAAAAAATAAAAACCACTTCATTTCTAGTCTCATAATTGAACACTAGCTGTAGGGAAAGAAATAATGAAGTATAAAACTTAAGAGTCTCAGACACGAGGCTTTAAATTGCTTTTCAAATGGTAAATACAAAACTACAAGTATTTTAGGAAAGCAGTTCATGCTAACATTTTAAGATTTAATTAGTACACAATTTCAACCTTAAGTACCAGTTAAAAAAATAAAAGGTAGCATGCTTGCAGTTTTGCAAACAGTACAATACTTGCTAGATGAGACTTTAGTATAGTGTATGATTTAGTCTGCTGTAGTAACAAAATATTAAACATATGTCATTATTTGCATCAAAATTCACTTGTACTATATTTGGTATTTAAAGGGAGAGGAAGACCGTTTGCAGGAGGAGGAGTTGAGTCCCAAGGTGGAGCTGTCTCTTGTGTTAAATGACACTGGCAGAATAAAGCGCTCTGATGGGGAAGGGCTTAAAGGCTGAGTCAAAAGCCAAGAAGTCTCTTTATTTACGCCTACCTCCTAGCCCTTGGCAATCTGACTAATAACAAACTGAGCTAACAAGAAAGACTAGAAAGGGAGGAAGGAGAACAGGGCTGCAGCTTGGATCTGCAGCCTAAGAAAGCAAGAGTGATCAATCTCAGCTCTGTTAAACATCTTGTTTGTTTACCACATGCAGCAGCTTGCAAATAGTTAACTATATGCAAAAAAAGTCAGCATAGCTGTGAAGTATGCCGTGAATTTTAATTGGGGAATAAAAGGACAACTGCTTCAGGATGATCTAGTATGCAGTCTGCTTGAAATGTTTTCAATGAAATGCTCAGCATTTTGTCTTGGACCAGAGGTTTTAACTTTATAAAGCGATGGAACTTGCCAAAAAGTGATATTTGAGAAGAAAGAACACGGTGGTTGGTGTTTTCTTTTTTAATAAAGAAACTGAATTTACTTTGAACATCTCTTCCAGCTGTGCATTACAGATAACGTCAGGAAGTCTCTGCTTCACAGGTAAGATGAATGTTTCCAGGATTTCCTTATACCTATTTTTGCATTATCCTAAAGTGATTGAATATATGTTTG
Organism: Neotragus moschatus; assembly: GCA_006410615.1. Lineage (NCBI taxonomy): Eukaryota > Metazoa > Chordata > Mammalia > Artiodactyla > Bovidae > Neotragus > Neotragus moschatus. Next base: position 339,064 of record SJYA01001720.1, read on the forward strand.
CCTCTCTAAAAAAAAGAACTTTGCATTAAAGGATATCCAGTTTCTTCCTGTTCATTGGCACAACTAATGCGGTAGCAGATGCCTGTTTTTCTGTGAGCAGCAGACATCTAGACTAACAGCTGGCTGTGGAGAAGAAGTAAAATAATCTGCCACTATTTCTTTTACAGCATGCAGTTTGTTACTGGAAACTAACCTATGTGTGCTCTGTGAAGGAAAGATTACTTCCAAATACCATTGTTGAATCTCAAATACAAGCAGAATATCAAAAGATTCTTTGTATATCGTATACCACTTTTACTTTTTCCCCACTTGAAAATATGTAAATAGAGATTTTCTTTACCTCTTTAACACAGTATCTCTATACTATCAATATAGAACCACTTTTCATATTTATGTGTATTTCTGAAAGCATTAGAAACTGTTCCCTATGACCTTTTGAAGAGCATAAAATGCACGTGAGATAAAAATAACAAGAAATTCTCATCTGGAAGTTATTTACTATTTTCTTAAGATGCATTGTCTGGTGAAATAAAGAGTATTCTTTCTTGGTCATCTATGGAGAAATATGGAGAATAGCTGTGAAGCTAATCCACAAGTTGAAGACTCCAACTCCAAGCTGCTTGATTCTAAGCATAGCCCTCAGGGCTGTTTAAAATCAAACTATTTCCCTTTGGAAACATTCAGTCAGCTAACTTTCCCTTCATATAGAAAGGCACTACTCAATTGTTTCATGTCTTTGGTTGTCTGCTACCTTTCAGAAACTTCATACTATACATGTTTTCAATAAGACTGTGTATTTTCATGGAATGGACGTTTACTTTTGAGATTATTGATTGGGTTTTGGGATGTATTACCTGATTGTGAATTTTAGTTAGATTTAAAATTACTGTTTACATCCTATCTAGACAAATGAAAGCACCTATCATTTCCAAAATTTGAATAGTTACAAGATGTGCTGTTTGTTTACCTTTGAATTCAGTCTAAATTTAAAATGCACTATCTGAAGGAAGATAATAAAATTAGATACATTAGAGTTCAAAGTATTTACCACACCACTGCTGTTATTTTAGAGTTAGCATTTCTTTTAATTGCTGTTTCAGATCCACGTATTAAATTTTTAAGGAGTTGGAATATGTGATGTGTTATCCTGAACTGTCATTTTTTATTTACCAAATTAGATCTTCAAATATTTTTAGAGTGAAGTTTGTTTCCGAGTTTATTGTTTGCATCATTAAGCCTTACAATAAAGAAGATCAGCTGCTTTATTATGAGATATTCAGTGCCCTAAAGCCTGGTTCAAGACCTCATTAGGAAGTCATTTATTAGAAGTTTATATGAGGTATTCTTCCTTCTTTTGTAAGAACCAGAAATGTGTGTCACAGGTCAGTTTTTCTTCTTTAGTTTTTATGATGTTAACTTTATCCACAGAATAATTTAGAAGTAACAGTGACTATTTCACCTCTAGAAATTAAAGTGTGAAGTTTGAATGGATACCTTTAAGTGTATATATCTGACACTTAGGCTTATACAAACTACCCTAGACAGCATAGTAAAAATTCTTTTATAAAGGTTTACTTTGCTACATAGACATATTTATCTCAAGTTTTTAAAATAAATAATGGAATTAATATCTTAAGCCTAAATCAAGGCAGGTTAAACACAGAGTTACTAGATGTTATATTGTGATATCCAGTTCATAAATAGAACTGAAGGAAATGCATACATACAGTCTTTCTATCATTTTTTAATTTCCTACAGGTCTCTCGCTTCTGGCTATCTCTAGAAGGGTGGGAGATGGGAGGGAAGTTCAAGAGAGAGAGAACTGATTCATGTTGATGTATGGCAGAAACCAATGCAATATATTGTAAGGCAACTGTCTTCCAATTAAAAATAAATATTAAAAAAAAAGATTCATCTAGTTTAAGCTAAAAAAATGAAAAAGTTAAGTTCTTCTCAAATATACGCTTTTGCATCATATCAAGTTATCAATGGTCCATTTAGCCAACACCCCTCACATCTGTTAAAATGCAATTAGTTGGTGATATGAACACAAATTGATATACTTGAAGTTATCCTTGACCTAATTTTTAAATTGCTATCATAATGCAAATTAAAAGTAAAACAAATCTACCGGTCTTATTTGTAAAAAAACAAAAGAAAGTGGGACTGAGCAATGCACTTATATATTTAAAATAATCAATATTTTGCCTATTAGGAAAAAACCTATCATTTTGAAAATGTCAGATTCATCTCCTCCCTGCTGCTGGCCACTAAAGCCCATTGCTATTGCATTGTATTTTACAGAATCAGATCCATCACATGACAACATGAAGCTCTGGATTCATCTCTTGTATTCATCTCTCCTTGCCTGTATATCTTCACAGTCCCAATCTCCAACGTCCTCTGCCTCGACCAGAGGTTCTTGTGACTCTCTTTGCAATTGTGAGGAAAAAGATGGCACGATGCTAATAAATTGTGAGGAGAAAGGTATTAAGAAGTTATCCCAAATAAGTGTGCCACCATCACGACATTTCCACCTAAGTTTACTAAATAACGGCTTGACAGTACTTCACACAAATGACTTTTCTGGGCTTACCAATGCTATCTCAATACACCTTGGATTTAACAATATTGCAGATATTGAGACTGGTGCATTTAATGGCCTTGGCCTTCTTAAGCAACTTCATATCAATCACAATTCTCTAGAAATTCTTAAAGAGGATACCTTCCATGGACTAGAAAACCTGGAATTCCTACAAGCAGATAACAATTTCATTACAGTGATTGAACCAAGTGCCTTTAGCAAGCTCAACAGACTTAAAGTGTTAATTTTAAATGACAATGCTATTGAGAGTCTTCCTCCAAACATATTTCGATTTGTTCCTCTAACGCATCTAGATCTTCGTGGAAATCAGTTGCAAACATTGCCTTATGTTGGTTTTTTAGAACACATTGGCCGAATATTGGATCTCCAGTTGGAGGACAACAAATGGGCCTGCAATTGTGACTTATTACAGCTAAAACTTTGGTTGGAAAACATGCCCCCACAGTCTGTAATTGGTGATGTTGTATGCAACAGCCCTCCATTTTTCAAAGGAAGCATACTAAGTCGGCTGAAAAGGGAATCGATTTGCCCCACTCCACCAATATACGAAGAACACGAAGATCCTTCTGGATCATTACATCTGGCAGTAACCTCTTCAATAAGCGATAGTCATATGTCAGCCAAGACCACGTCACTTTTAAAACCACCCACCAAAGCACCAGGTTTAATACCTTATATTACAAAGCCATTCACTCAACTTCCGGGACTCTACTGTCCTATTCCTTGTAATTGCAAAGTACTCTCCCCTTCAGGACTTTTAATACACTGTCAAGAGCGCAATATTGAAAGTTTATCAGATCTAAAACCTCCTCCAGAAAATCCTAGAAAGCTTATTCTTGCAGGGAATATCATTCATACATTACTGAAGTCTGATTTAGTGGAATATTTCACTTTGGAAATGCTTCATTTGGGAAACAATCGTATTGAGGTTCTTGAAGAAGGATCATTTATGAATTTAACAAGACTACAAAAGCTTTATCTGAATGGTAACCACCTGACCAAACTGAGTGGAGGTATGTTCCTTGGTCTCCACAATCTTGAGTACTTATATCTTGAATACAATGGTGTTAAGGAAGTATTACCTGGAACCTTCAACCCAATGCCTAAACTGAAAGTGCTCTATTTAAACAACAACCTCCTACAAGTTTTACCACCACATATTTTTTCAGGGGTTCCTCTCACGAGGATAAACCTTAAAACAAACCAATTTACTCATCTACCTGTGAGTAATATCTTGGATGACCTTGATTTACTGACCCAGATTGACCTTGAGGACAACCCCTGGGACTGTTCCTGTGACCTGGTTGGACTGCAGCAATGGATACAAAAGTTAAGTAAGAACACAGTGACAGATGAAATACTCTGCACCTCTCCGGAGCACTTACACAAAAAGGAATTGAAAGCACTCAATAGTGAACTTCTTTGCCCGGGTTTGGTCAATAACCCATCCCTGCCAACTCAGACTAGTTACATCATTGTCAATACTCCTACAACCGCAACTACAGCTGATAATATTTTTAAATCACTTACTGATGCTGTACCACTATCTGTTTTAATACTAGGCCTGCTGATTGTATTCATAACTATTGTGTTCTGTGCTGCAGGGATAGTGGTTCTTGTTCTCCACCGCAGGAGAAGATACAAAAAGAAACAAGCAGATGATCAGATGAGAGACACTAGTCCTGTGCATCTCCAGTATAGCATGTACGGCCATAAAACAACTCACCACACTACTGAAAGACCCACAGCATCCCTCTATGAGCAGCACATGGTGAGCCCCATGGTTCATGTCTATAGGAGCCCATCCTTTGGCCCAAAGCATCTGGAAGAAGAAGAAGAAAGGAATGAGAAAGAAGGAAGTGATGCAAAACATCTTCAAAGAAGTCTTTTAGAACGAGAAAACCACTCCCCACTCACAGGCTCAAATATGAAGTACAAAACCACAGACCAATCCACTGAATTTTTAACCTTCCAGGATGCCAGTTCATTATATAGGAATATTTTAGAGAAAGAAAGGGAACTTCAGCAACTGGGAATCACAGAATACCTAAGAAAAAACATTGCTCAACTTCAGCCTGATATGGAGGTACATTATCCAGGAGCCCACGAAGAGTTAAAGTTGATGGAGACATTAATGTACTCAAGGCCAAGGAAGGTATTAGTGGAACAGACTAAAAACGAGTATTTTGAGCTGAAAGCTAATTTACATGCTGAACCTGATTACTTAGAAGTCCTGGAGCAGCAAACATAGAGAGTTTAAGGGCTTCTGCAGAAATGCTGTGATTCTGTCTTAAGTCCAGACCTTGTATATAAGTGCCTTATATGAGTGTGTCATCAATCAGAACTTAAGCACAGCAGCAATCCAATGGGAAAAGAAAAAGAAACTCAGGGATCACTGGGAGAAGCCATTGCATTGTCTTCAGGCAATTTTGTCTATCCCCAATAAAATAAGTCCTTGCATGTAAATCATTCAAGGATTATATTAATATTTTCCCATATAAGTAAAGTGTTTCATAGATGTCCTCTTGCACATCTAAAAGGGTTTCATATTTAACCCTTAATTTCTTGAGTTATATTACCCATGGATTAAATAGAATTGGATTTTTGTCATTTGAAAACTGTAACAGTAAATGTAGTTATAATATGTAAGAAATATATTGTTTATAAAAGCATTATATGTACTTACAAAAGTGTAAGTTGTTAGACAGACCAACTTTTCTTGCAATAAAGGCAAAAGGAACTGGAACTTTAACAAATAATAATAGAAAAGAAAAAATGGAAAGTTGAATTACTAGGGTAGGAGTGGCTCAAAACTTTGAAACTTTGAGAATTAAAAAATGCCACTGAAATGCTTTCTGAATTTAAAAATAAGAATGATTAACAGTTCAGGTGGAATGAGGAAGAAAACATTTTGGTTTTTCTGCACATTTTGTGTGGACAATCTTCTTGTTAATGCTGCTGTGAACTAAGGTATGTCATTTGTGCTCAAAGTTTAATTCTTACTCTTGGGATATTTTGAAAATGCTACTGATATTCAACTGTAAATATGATTAGTGCATCTATTAAGTTTGGATTCTTTCATAACATTAATCCTTTGTAAATTTGAATACCGAGACAGAAATATGTTTCTTGTGGCAAGTAATAATTCACTGGTGTAAAAAAAATAGGAAGAAATATTTTATTTTTATTGATGTACACTAATAGATGCCATAAATTAGTAGCAAAGGCACGTCTAAGGGTAAGTGGTTTAAGTTGCCTCAAGAGTGGGACAATGTAGCTTTATTTTACAAGAAAGTATAGCTAGATTTTTATGAACTATTTATTCTGTACAGTTTTGTATATTTCTGGTTCACAAAGGTAATTATTCTTGGGTGCCTTTCAAGAAAATTAAAAGTACTGCTCACTACAATAAAACTAAAATGAAAACCCTTTTTTATATGTGTTTTCTTCAAATAGTCTGATCTGTAATTCAGTCGAGTCAGGATTCACACATGCACATTTATGGAAACACTTAGGCACAAACACACAAAAACAGGATTTCTATTTGTTGTCACCCACACAGAGCATTTGCTTTACCGTGTGTGAAAAGGCCTTTCAGTGTCACGATGTGATTGTCACTGAGCGCAACTAAATGGCCCATAATTTTCCCTTTCTGGCAAATTATTTTCCTACTTAATATAAGTAGAAATAATTTAATTTTCTTCTCTCTGGTTATAGAATCAATTGTACAGAAAATTTTCACAAGGCAAACTGTAATTAATCAAGGTATTTTAGTTTTGTGGTGTTCACCATTGAGATGCATGTGCAGGGTTAGGAAGGAATGAATATATTTTCTATTAGGAAGGATGTTTTTAATTTACTTTATACTATTTTAGTGATTCATGAATGTTCTATTAAATGAGTTGGTTTTCAACACTCAACTGTCTGCATGATTAGCTAAATATACCTTCTTTGATTATGAATGAGAAGACTTCCCTTTTAATAAAAACAGGGGGAGCCTATGTGGCATGATATGAAGAACAGTTATGGTTCTATTATGACATCATATCACTAGGTCTCTAAAAACTCATTGCATATACTAATATAAAGCAATAACAAATTACATATTAATAATTAAAAGATTTCATTGAAAATCTACATTTCTTGATTAACCTTTAAGGTTGGAAATCAAAAAAATGAGAAATCTTTTTTTAATTAACGCTTACTAAAGGGAAATCCAGGTTCGCATATAATACTTTATATGTTTATCCACTGTACTCAGCACGGTAATAAACAGTAAACCCTCCAAAGTATTCATTCAAATGTTACATTTGAAAGAAAAGAACAAAGCAAGAGCAGAATTCATGTTACTGCACTTCTGCTCAGTAGAGTATCTGCAAGTATTTCCTGATTCCAATCAAGTACACAGAAGTTTCAGACTTCATTCGCCTGGAGGATCTTTGGAATGGATCCATGAATGCAGACAGAGACATGTCCTGAGGAACATTCTTCTCTTTTGAGTGAGGTAAATATATTTTTTTAATCTTTACTGTTAATTGCCAAAAGTAATAATATTCACTCAACTTAAAAATCAAAGACAAAACAAAGTTGTCTATGGTGTCATGTAAATATATCTTTCAAATAAGGTATAACCCCTAATTATGTAACATCAACTTTGTATGCTGTTATGAAAAATCTGAACGAACTTATCTGTCAACCCAATAAAACCGTATGGAGTCTGGATGTTATTTACAATGATGCAGAAATAATTACAGTTTCCAAAGAGTAAGAGATTTTTAAAGCTTAGCTGTTTCATTCATGATAGAACCTTTCTTATGTAATGTATTTCCCTACTAGAAGTAGTTGAGAGTTGGAAACTCCAATGATGATCTTTAATTTTTAACAGGTCTTGTGACTTATGATAATCACTCAAAACTTTGATTATTTTACCTATATTTCCTATTCTCCGTGCCCCTTCACCTACAGAATAATTTTTATTATATTGCCTGGTTTATTACCTATAAGGCTAAAGTGGTCTCTTTCCGCAATTAATTGTTAAATTCAAAATCCCAAATCATAATTCAGTATGCTAAGACATTTAAAATATCTGGGCTTTCTTAAAATAGACATTTTTTCATCACTTGAGTTTTTTTTTAATTTAAAAAAATGCTACTCTTTGTTCACAATACATGAGGGTAACTTTTCACTCATGTCTGTATCTTGGATGTTTGTAGTATCATGATAGTAGTGTATAATCATACTGGATCCAATATTCTGTCAATCTGTTACACAGAAATTGTATTAATCTGTATTAATGAATTATTTTCACTCAATTACCATTAAAATACTGGGAATTGAAGAGTGTTCTTCAAATATCTTCCATTGATCTCCATTCTAGGATGATAATCTTATATAAAAAAGAAATATATCAATAACTGATTCTCCCTCTTGGATCGATCTTAAACCACAGAGAAACATTTTTCCTTCCTAATCAAATAGTAACTAAATGGAAGGATCATCTTAGTGGGATTTAAGCTGCCTGATCCAATTACTTTTAAAAGCTTAGGTTTTAAGCCAGGATTGAAAAAAAGTGATATGGCTATCCCCTGGTCATTAAAATGCATATTTTAATATACTGGTATATATATTTATGTATATGTAAATAATTATACATTTATATATACATGTTGTGAGTATTGCAGTCATGTCCAACTCTTTGCGACCCTGTGGACTGTAGTCCGCCAAGCTCCTCTGGCCATGGCATTTCCCAGGCAACAATATTGCAGTGGGTTACCAGGGATAGAACCTGTGTCTCCTGGACTGCAGGCAGATTCTTCATCACTTAGCACTTTTTATAAATAACTAAATACATATATTTTTGGAGAACTAGTAAATAGGTAGATGGTGGAGGGATAGTCTCAACATGCATGTAATTTATTCATAATATTATTCTATGATACCGAGTAGATGGATAATTGAAGGTTTTTTAAAAGAATAATAGTAAATACATTGCAAAGTTGTTGGACAATGAACTGTTTTCTTTAACATAAGCAAACGCATATCAAAGGGAAGATCACAATATTTCTCATTTATAAGACTTTCCACATAATTATCTTTAGCAGAAGTTGTTCTTTACATAAAAAGAATTATGCATGTGCAGAAAACGCTGACCATTTAGAAAGAGCAGTTTGGATCTCCTGGTACTTGGGAAATGGTTTTAAAATGAATTTAAGTATTCTTCTCTATTTCTTTTCCCTGAACACTTTTATGTCAAATATGAGTGGCCACAGTTTTCTTCTTTAGAAGGTGGGATATCATAAATGGACACTATTTTATAAGAAAGGAGACTATTACAAGAAGTGAAAGTGTTAGTCACTCTATCATGTCCAACTCTTTGCAATCATGGACTGTAGCCCACCAGGCTTCCCTGTTTATGGAATTCCCCATGCAAGGGTACTGGAGTAGGTGACATGCCCTTTCCCAGGGGATCTTCCTGACCAGGGATTGAACCCAGGTCTCCCACATTGCAGGAGATTGTTTACTGTTTGAGCGACCTGGGAAGCCCAAATACAAGAAGTGACCCTATATCCGGGCAGCCAAGTCAAGAATGATCTCTTTGATGAAGAGAAGACAAGTGATTAAAAATATAGTTATCTCTTTGTGCCTTTTCAATTCCATACAAACTGAAATAGATATTTGTCCAAATATTCTCTGAGATTTGTAACTACAATAAGAAAAATATAGAACTGTTGTTTATTATCTACTTATAAAAGATAATTATATCATTAAAATTATATTAACATATTTGTTTTATATGGAAATAAATTGCATTATTTCTTTTATAGAACACACCTATCTTTTCAAAAATTGAACTTATTTATTACATGCACATCTATTCTTATGCATATAGAAAAGAGGAGATGGTCAGATGTAGCTGCACTGGGAGTATACACAAACAGACAAATACTACTATGTTAGCGAATAAAAATTTTTATTCATTATTAGTGAATAAAAATGGAAACAACTGAAAACAACAAACTGCACATATATATACACATGATGCATTTCCAAGTAAAATGATTTAAAATCACGAACTTGAAGTAGAAATCTTTTTTTTAGAAATTTGAAACATGGAAAGCAGAAAACCTGACTTTCCACAAATAAGCATTGCCTCTTACATCAGGAAGGCACTACCAGTGAGAAAATTACCAGTACATTAGTACAGTATTTTGAGTTAAGTTTTTCATCTCCAGGTATTTAATTGTCATGTCATCATATTTGATGTTATAAAGTTCTTGAACAAGTATTATATACAAAATGAATCATTCTGTTGCTAAGATGAACATGCCCAATTTTAAATTTTTGGTGTTATCAGCGATTATTTTATAATTAGTGAGTGGATGTTAAATGTATTTCTATCCTTTTACTGGTATTATGACTACTCTAAAGATATATAAGTCTCCATTACTATGTTTTCGTGACTCATACTGTTAAAAGTTAATATATTGATATATGGTAGTATCTGATAAGGAACAATGAAGTTCAGAGGAATAATGACTGTAGAAGGATAAGGTCAGTTTAAATGCTATACACTATTTCCTCAATGAAGGCTTTCATGGACATGTCATGGGCCTATCCTAGAATTCTAAAGTATTTTGGTTTCAGTTCAGTTCAGTTCAGTTCAGTCTCTCAGTCGTGTCCGACCCCACGACCCCATGAATCGCAGCGTGCCAGGCCTCCCTGTCCATCACCAACTCAGACTTATGTCCATCGAGTTCAGTGATGCCATCCAGCCATCTCATCCTCAGTCGTCCCCCCAATCCCTCCCAGCATCAAAGTCTTTTCCAATGAGTCAACTCTTCACATGAGGTGGCCAAAGTACTGGAGTTTCAGCTTTAGCATCATTCCTTCCAAAGAAATCCCAGGGCTGATCCCCTTCAGAATGGACTGTTTGGATCTCCTTGCAGTCCAAAGGACTCTCAAGAGTCTTCTCCAACACCACAGTTCAAAAGCATCAATTCTTCAGTGCTCAGCCTTCTTCACAGTCCAACTCTCACATCCACACATGACCACTGGAAAAACCACAGCCTTGACTAGATGGACCTTTGTTGGCAAAGTAATGTCTCTGCTTTTGAATATGCTATCTAGGTTGGTCATAACTTTCCTTCCGAGGAGTAAGCGTCTTTTAATTTCATGGCCGCAGTCACCATCTGTAGTGATTTTGGAGGAAATATATATTTGAAGACATTTCATTATGATGCAGGAAACACAATTCCATGTATCAGCACAAGATAAATATCTATAGTTTATCCAATTTTTTTCATGTTACAAATAGATGAATTAAAATTTTGCCTTATGTTATTTACAGGCTATACAGAATCACAGAAATGTATGTCTTCTCTTTGCACATTTTTCTGTTTCTGTGTTTAGGTAGGGCACGCTTAACATTTCATGGAAGAAAAGATGTAAGTTTGAGTAATTTTAGACACAGGTTACATAATTCTGAATTATTCAAAAGTGTTATAAAAGCACATTGATGATACAGCTAGAAAATTACTGAATACTCATTGGAGTACTGGACAACAATACTAACTGGACAACACAAACATGTGGCAGGCAGAAACTCATTACATAGATTACTTTTACATTCAGAATTACTATTAATGTTCTTTATATGTTCAAATATAATTTATTAATCATTTAATTGTCATATTTCTGAGAATCAACCATTGACAGAATAATACAAAATATATAGTTCTCATGATATTTCATTGATTTAAAACTTTAAGTCCTGTGCAAACAGTATGTAATTTAAGTGTTGTTAGAGATTATTGTATCTGATATTTTCACTATTTCATTTTTTAAGACCTCTATCTAAAGTAACTACATCTACCTGTGTGCATGTTAAGTCTCTTCAGTCATATTCGACTACTTGCAACCGTATGGACTATAGCCCCCAGGCTCTCCTATCCATGGGATTCTCCAGGCAAGAATACTGGAGTGGGGTTGCCATGCCTTCCTCCAGGGGAATCTTCCCCACCCAGGGATAGAACCCGTGTCTCTTATGTCTCCTGCACTGGCAAGCAGGAGACATTGCTAGTTGCTAGCTGTCTCCTGTCTCCTGTCTTTACCACTAGCACTTTATGATAAAGATCATTATTTCAATGAATTCATCATCTGAATCCTAGAAAAACAGCTTTATAATACTAAGGATTATATTTTTCTTTTTAAGTAAATTTTCCTTAAAGCAGTTTTAAGTTCAGATCCAAACATGCAGAGTTCCCATATATCCACTGATCCCACAAAAGCCAGCCACCACCACTGTAAACATTTTCTACCAGAGTGGTACAGTTATTATAATTGATTAATCTACATTAAAACATTTTTATCACCCAAACACCACCGTTTACATTAGGATTCCCTGTAGATGGTGTACGTCCTACGGTTTCTGAGAAACGTACAGTGATATATAGTCACTATTACGGTGTAATACAGCATGTTTTCACTCTCATATAAATCCTCTGGGCTCTGTCTGTTCATCCCTCTCTGGCAACAAATGATCTTTTAACTACTTTCAGAGTTTTGCCTTTTCCAGAGTTTCATATAGTTGAAATCATACAGTATGTATCCTTTTCAGATGAATTTCTTTCACTTAGTAAGATGTATTTAGAACTCTTTTATACTCTTTCATGGCTTGATTCTTCTTTTCCAATTTATATTTTTATTGAAGGGTAATACTTTACAGAATTTTGCTGTTTCTCATTTCTTTATAGCACTTAATAACACTCCATTGTCTGGATGTACTACAGTTTATTTACCCATTCACCTACTGAAGGACATTATGGTTGCTTCCAAGTTTGGGAAATTATGAATAAAAAAGTTATAAACATCTGTGCACAGGTTTTCATGTAGACAGAGGTTTCTAACTCATTTGTTAGTTGCTCAGTTGTGTCCAACTCTTTGCAAACCCAGACTGTATCCTCTGTCCATGACATTCTTCAGGCAAGAACACTGGAGTGGATTGCCATTCCCTTCTCTCGGGGATCTTCCCAACCCAGGGATCAAACTCAAATCTCTTACATCTCCTGTATTGGAATATAGGTCCTTTACCACTAATGCCATCTTTGACTCATTTGGGTAATACTAAAGAGAAAAAAATCACAGACCATAGGAGTGTGTGTAGCTTTGTAATACTGAACTGTCTTCCAAATGGTTGTACCACTTTGGAGTCCCTGCAGCAAGGAATAGGAATTTCTGTTACTCCACATCCTCACCAGCATTTATTGTTAGAGTTCCAGATTTTAGGAATTTTAGTAGATGTGTAGTGGTATCTCATTGTTGTTTTAATTTACATTTCTAATGACATATGATTTGCACAACCGTTTCATGTGCTATTTTACCATCTGTATATCTTCCTTAATGAGGTGTTTGTTAAGCTTTTCAGCACCCCTCCCTTTTTTTAAATCATGTGGTCTGTTTCGTTATTATTGAATTTTAAGAGTTCTTTTGTGTTTTGGATAACAGATGCTTATCAAATGTATATTTTGCAAATAGTTTTCCTAGTCAGTGACTTGCTTTCTCACTCTCTTGGCAATGTAGTTCACAGAACATACATTTTTAATTTCAATGAAATCCAGCTTATTTGTTATTTCTTTTACAGATAATGATTTTCATGGAATTTATGAAATCATTACCATATTCAAAGTCACCTAGATTTTCTTCCACATTACCTAAGAGTTTTTGTTTTACACATTATATTAAGGCCCATAATCCATTTCCATTTTAAGTAAATTTATGTGAAAGGTATAAGGTTTGAATTCAGATTTTTTTTTTTGCATGCAAATGCTCACTTGTTGAAATAATGGCATTTGGGTTCTTTAAATCATACAGAATTTAAAATGGATTGTTGCCTTCTTTATAATTTAGTGTTTATTAACCCTTGAGTGCTATTAACATGACATATTACTTCATGTTTAAGAGAAAATAGTATATGAGAGAAAAACCCTTGAGTGCTATTAACATGACATATTATTTCATGTTTAAGAGAAAATAATATATGAGAGAAAAACATCAAATTATAAAGGTTAGTATCATTGGGTCTGAACTTCCTATAGCTACAAGAGTGTTCAATATGAATGTAAAAAAGTGAGTTTACCAAGACTCTTCTTAGCACTATCCCTTATAAGGGCTGTATTACACCTGGGAGTGCTATTAACATGATATATTACTTCATGTTTAACAGAAAATAATCTATGAGAGAAAAAATTCAAATTATAAAGGTTAGTGTCATTGGGTCTGAACTTCCTATAGCTACAAGAGTGTTATTTAACCCTTGAGTGCTATTAACATGACATATTACTTCATGTTTAAGAGAAAATAATATATGAGAGAAAAACATCAAATTATAAAGGTTAGTATCATTGGGTCTGAACTTCCTACAGCTACAAGAGTGTTCAATATGAATGTAAAAAAGTGAGTTTACCAAGACTCTTCTTAGCACTATCCCTTATAAGGGCTGTATTACACCTGGGAGTGCTATTAACATGATATATTACTTCATGTTTAACAGAAAATAATCTATGAGAGAAAAAATTCAAATTATAAAGGTTAGTGTCATTGGGTCTGAACTTCCTATAGCTACAAGAGTGTTATTTAACCCTTGAGTGCTATTAACATGACATATTACTTCATGTTTAAGAGAAAATAATATATGAGAGAAAAACATCAAATTATAAAGGTTAGTATCATTGGGTCTGAACTTCCTACAGCTACAAGAGTGTTCAATATGAATGTAAAAAAGTGAGTTTACCAAGACTCTTCTTAGCACTATCCCTTATAAGGGCTGTATTACACCTGGGAGTGCTATTAACATGATATATTACTTCATGTTTAACAGAAAATAATCTATGAGAGAAAAAATTCAAATTATAAAGGTTAGTGTCATTGGGTCTGAACTTCCTATAGCTACAAGAGTGTTATTTAACCCTTGAGTGCTATTAACATGACATATTACTTCATGTTTAAGAGAAAATAATATATGAGAGAAAAACATCAAATTATAAAGGTTAGTATCATTGGGTCTGAACTTCCTACAGCTACAAGAGTGTTCAATATGAATGTAAAAAAGTGAGTTTACCAAGACTCTTCTTAGCACTGTCCCTTTTAAGGGCTGTATTACACCTGGGAGCTTAATAAATGATAAAGATAGTTATAGTTTAGTGTTTGCCTACCAGACATCTGTAGCAAGTAGCAGGTGCTCTGTATATACTCAGTTGAATCCTCATTTTTAACTTCCAAGTAACAGTATTATGCTTATTTTAACTATAAAGCCAATGAACCTCAGAATGTTAAACTGCTCAAAACCACACACAGAGTAGTGGTCAAGTTCAGATTTCTCTTACTTGAAAAATTTCTGCTTCTACCATCTTATCATGCTTCATCTCATAAATTTACAAAAACATTTTAAAATGTGATTATCATTTCAGTTGACTGAGGCAAATACTACATTGTTCACAGCTGCAAACATTGTACTCGTTCATCACACTTATTATTTTAGTGTTAAATGTTTAGCTTCTAATCATACCATAAGCCTATCATCAATATAAATATAACCTTTGGTCTTGCGAGGTCTGAAGTCTCCATATGTTTGTTTACATTTCAACTTCAAAATAAATGTATTGGGAAGTATGTATATTTCAAACACTATTGAAGTGTTTCAGTTTCAACAATGAAACTACATCATCCGAATACAAACTTTCAACATCATGTTAATAATATAGATGAGAACACAGAAAACAAATTTGCCTAATTATTAATTTTGCCACAGAGGTAATTAATAATAAACAAAACTTACTTCAGGATGCAAAGCTTGATTTTCATTTGTAATATGTATTTCCTAATGCCTTTTGGATTTCTTTTTGATTTTATAATTTGATCTACATAATAACATTATGAATTAGGAAATGTTACTATTGCCATATCGAATGGAGACAAAAACTCACACATTTGGAAATTGGTAGATCCTAGATTCGCCTGAGATTTTCTGAGCCCCAGAGTCTACGCTCTTAAATCAAAATGGTTTACTAACTCAATAGCAATAAAAAATTGGTAAAAGTAATACAGCCCTTAGCAAGAAATATAATTTAGATCAGTTGGGTAATTTCCCCCAACAAATCATATAAAACAATAGAATTCAAATGGAACAAATTAAATGTATTTTTAATAACGGTCATTTGACTTCCATATCCTTATTGTAAAAAGTAAAGCAAAAATATTTTGATTTATCCGTTAACATACATAATATTTAAACGTATATTTTAACATTAAATATTATATATTAACACACATGTAAACATGAAATATTTTATATAACAAACAAATATTTATATTTTATCATATACGCAAATAATAATGTATTCTACTTGTTTAATAATTTCCATATAATTTAAACTAAAATTATATCTATCATTTTGAAAAAATACTGTCATGAATATTGTAGAAAACTGAATAGTGTCCTCCAAAATTTATGTCCACCTAGAACATCAGATTATGACTGTATTTGGGAACAGAATTTTTGCTGGGGTAATTGGTTGAGTTCATACTGAATATTAGGGTAAGTTCTAAATCCAGGAACTAATTTTTTTACAATAAGGCTGTGCGCAAATATACACAGCACACATGCACAAAAACACTACATGACTACTGAGGCAGAAAGTACAGTGATACATGCATCTACTATCCACAAAATCCAATTACTGGCCACCACCAGAAGCTGGAATAGTCTACGAAAGACTATGTTGATCACATGAGTAAAGCATTGTATGTATGGATCATTAAAGTTTATAACATAGTTGCTTTAAAATTTCAGTTTTTAATAATATAATGCAAGAAATTAGTTCTGAGTCTTGCCTAACATTGTCTCTCTATGGTTCACTGACTTTGAGATACATATATATAAGTAGAAAACACAAATTTCTGAGTTGCAAATACAGAAAAAGAAAGTTTTTAGAAGTTTGGAAGTTTTTAGAAGTTTAAATTTTCCTCCCAAGTCCAATGAAATAAAATACTGAAGAATAAGGAACCAGAGCTTACTTTTCAAATGACTTTCTAAAAGCTATGCATTTTCTGAGTTAATTATCTGATATAGAGTCAGTGTATAGAATTTTAAAATAATACACATTTAAATAAAATTCTTTACCATCATCAACCATGTATCAACAGGGTTCAGTATTACATGTATCTCTAAGAAATGTATTGTTACTTACCATATTCTGACAGAAACATAAAAATATACAAAGTTTGGAAGGAAAAATCTAAATAAAAAGATGTAATTAGTCTTTCTTATTTTTATTCAGAAGGAAAAGACATCATAATTTTTCAACTTATCACGGGTTTGAATTAGTGAATGCCTTTTAAATGACATGTTAAGTATAATTTTGTGTCTTTTAAGTTTCAGCTGGAATCATACAGTAAGTATGTTCATAATTCATCTCTTTTGTCTATATTCAGATAAAAACCAGGCAATATATTCACAATTTGGAAGGAATATGAGAAATATATGAGAATAGTATGAGAAAAAATGTCACATCTCAGGAATGCTAAATATAGTGAATTAGGAAGGCATGTGCTCTCCAACAGAAAAGTACCTGCACAGGTGCTGTGTGCCATTGATGCACACAATACATTATTTTCTTCCCAGCTCTCATAATGGGTTACATAATCGTGGAAAAAGAATTCAACAAAATAAGGAATGTAGACTCATAGGGCCAGTGTTGGGTAAAATGTTAATTTCAGCACTTCTAAGAAGGTATTATTACAAAATGAAGCAACCAGCAATAATGTGCATGCATATATGTGCTAATGTATGGTGGTGGTGGTGGTTTAGCTGCTAAGTCATGTCCGACTCTGGTGACCCCATGGACTATAGCCCACCAGGCTACTCTGTCCATGAGATTTTCCAGGCAAGAATACTGTAGTGAGTTGCCATTTCCTTCTCCAGGGGATCTTCCCAACCCAGGAATTGAATCTGGGTCTCCTGCATTGCAGGCAGATTCTTTCCCAACTGAGCTACAAGGGAAGTCCACAAGGGTTAATGTATAAAGACAGGTAAAATAATAAATTTTCAAATTTTTGTTTATGCAGTTCACAGGTCCAAAAACAGATTACCATGGGTGCCTAAACGATTCAGGATGAGGTAATGTTCAAATCCATATCCCATAACATATCCGGACGTGATTAGACTTCAGTTTTACTATAGGGTCATAGTTCACTAAACCATTTCCTGTTGCCTTTGTCAAAATTAGTACTGCCTTTTCTCTGCTGCTGCTACTCTTCTCTGCAAAATTCCAGATTTAAAGGGTACATTATATCTGAGTTACTTTAGCTGATTTTTCTCCTCTGTAATACACTTTTTTTTTTAACCCTAGAGGAACAGAATTCTAAAGGAAAATAATTACAAATGACCTTGACCTTTTCACTTGAAAATTAACTTCTCTGATTATCAGTCTTTTTGCTCTGGCCGTTAGTAAAATAACATAATTGTGTAATTAGTATTAAAGTCAAAGGAAAGATGAATTGATATAGGACCAGTGTTTCATTGTGGGGTATTCAGTCGTTTCAAAAGCATGTTACCCTTTTCTCTAGTGCATGAGTCACACATAGTTACAGCAATAAAACATCAAACAGAATAAAAATAAAAGCCTTTAGTTGTTGGAGCTCTCAAAAATTGTAAGACTCAACCTTTTGTGACTCAATTACAAGAAGAGTGGTTAATAACTGATATATGAAGATACATGTGGCTCTTGTTCAGAGAACAATTATTTTTTAGAAAGATTAGATGGATACAGTGCATGTTTTAGCTGGGAAGAAACATATGTATGCAATTCAAAACGGCTGCAGATTCTGAAGGATATTTTGTTTGTCTGTTATGACAATACTAATTAAAGATGAGAAAATTAAAAATATAAAACATAAAGACAATTGTTTATATTATATAGAAAGTCTCAGGAAAAATGAAGAGAGGGTTATTTGCAGTCAATTTTATGGAATTCTAGAGATTTTTAGATTATCTTTTCAAAAAATCATTTTTTGAAACAAAATTGTAATTTACTGGATGTTTAAATTGTATAATATAAGGAGGCTAACAATTGATAGTAAGTGATCAGGAGAATAAAAGGAATTTTCAATCTTGCATTATTTTGACAAGAAATAACATTTTTGCATTAAGTGTGTTCCCTCAGACTTAATTTTAGTGCACAGCATCAGTTTTATAAACAAAGACAAAAACTTAGCTGCTAATAAAACTGTCATTGACTGTTATGTTTCATCTCCTCTTATCTAGAGTCAAATATGCTATAAAGATAAAAGAAGGTTGGTAAGAAAGAAAGTATAAACATAGAGATAATTAGCCAGTGAAGATTTTTAAATCAATCATACTTTTACTAAATAGTTTTGTCAAGATATCTGGTTAGTTTAAGAAAACAGTATCTAGAAATACTGAGTGGTAAAAGGCAAATTCTATATTGATCCAAGGACAATTAATATTTATATAACACAAGAAATACATTTTTTTGTACAAGAAACACACTGTACCCCTATAATAGTTATATTGAAAATAGTATTATAAATTTTTATAAAATAGCAAAAAAATTCTAATCTAATATTAAAATTATACCTCATAACTGGAGAGGACCTTATAAAGAAACTGCCATTTTGACTATAACCACTGCTGTGATTAAAAAAAAACAAGATTTAATATATCTTTATTCTTTTTAATCTTGAAATCAAAGCAAAACTCTTAAGTAACGTATACATTTAGTGCAAGCTAATTTATCTCATATTTCACTGAAGTGACACTTTCCTCACTCACTATTAGATTGCTATTATATTTGTCTAGAGAAGATTTTTCATTCCTGTTCACTATTAAACTGCTGGTTGATCAACAGTGACTGAAGTATTGAGCACTTGGTTGGAGAGGGAAATGGCAACCCACTCCAGTGTTCTTGCCTGGAGAGTCCCAGGAACGGGGGAGCCTGGTGGGCTGCCGTCTATGGGGTCGCACAGAGTCGGTCACGACTGAAGCGACTTAGCAGATAGAGTATTGTACATTCTGCATATGCTGCTCTTCAGCTTGTTGCACTTCCAAGTGCAGGGCAAATGAAAAGGCGAAGAAGGTTCTGATATCCATGAGAGGAAGGCTCTGTCCTCTGAGACAGATAGTTTGGATGGAATCCATCACTGCTCTGTGAGAAAAAATTCTTGGTGCACAATGAGTTGCTGTATACTGTCTACCTACTACACTGTTATTTCAAATAAAAATTAAAAATTCTAAAAAAAAAAAAAAAGAATGCGTACTTGGGATGGTGTCAAATGGTTATAGCACCACTACTGGTAATAACATGAGTGGATGACTGTGCATTTATTCACTTCTTGAGATATTCCTCACATATAATATTGAAGCTATTCTCTCCTGGGTACCTGGAACTCTATGCATCCAATAATGTAAGTGAAAAGAAAGCCTGGGAGAGGCTGCTGGGATGATGGCTAAGTCATCACCCCAGCAAGAGTTGGGCTTCCTGACCTGAATTTCAACATCAACTTACCTTCAAGTAATTCCTTTTAACCTAGAATGACCTGGATTCTATTAAGAACCTAGGATGCTTCTAATATATCTTCATATTGTGACTAAACTGAGATAATAAATGCAATGCAACACTTGGTTTCAAAAGGAACATGTCTTTATACAGCAGTAAGGCCAGTTGATCATAGAATATACTTAGTTTAAAACTTTCTGGATATAAGGAGAGTAATTAATGAAAGAGAATTTATTTTTATGTAGGCATTTACCAACATTGAAGTATATCCAAGGTTATGGTAGTTTAATTTAAAAGCATAATTTAAGTATACTAGTTCAACAAGTCCTATTCACTTTACTGAGTACAAATTATAGGTTGAGGCATTAGAGGGTATAAAATGTTTAAAAAATAGAAAGGTTTATTCTTCCAATAGCATTTCATTTTATTAGAGAGACTTAGTACACCATCCAAAATACAAAACTAGCTAAGATCAATTTTACATGAGCAATTAGTCTTTATTGCCTTTCAAAAATTCAGGATTAGAAAATTTCCCAGTTTTTGATCATTAATAGAAGATTGAAAATTAGAATACATATGTTTAAGTAGTCAATCCAATCTTTTCTACATTTCTCAAAACTCTTACAAACTAATAATTTAAACAGATTAATGAATAACATTAAATTATCAGAAACTCAGAAGGTAATTTCTCTCAAATTTCAATATTCTGATTATTCCCTCTCTGCAATTTTTTGTTTCACCAAAATGGACTATAGAAATTTTACTCAACATTGGTGCAGATTCTAATATTATGTCTTTGGTTTATACGATCCCTTCTGTTTCTAAACCTCTCAGCCCACAACTTCAGTTCTCAGTGAGTCTTGACGCAATAACCTCAATAATCTTCATTCAGTTCAGTTCAGTTCAGTCGCTCAGTCATGCCCGACTTTTGCGACCCCATGAATCACACCACACCAGCCTCCCTGTCCATCAGTAACTCCAGAAGTTCACTCAAATTCACGTCCATCAAGTCAATGATGCCATCCAGCCATCTCACCCTCTGTCATTCCCTTCTCTTCCTGCCCCCAATCCCTCCCAGCATCAGAGTCTTTTCCAATGAGTCAACTCTTCGCATGAGGTGGCCAAAGTAGTGGAGTTTCAGCTTCAGCATCAGTCCTTCCAATGAATACCCAGGACTGATCTCCTTTAGGATGGATTGGTTAGATNACAGTCAAAGGCTTTGGCATAGTCAATAAAGCAGAAATAGATGTTTTTCTGGTACTCTTTTGCTTTTTTAATCATCCAGCAGATGCTGGCAATTTGATCTCTGGTCCCTCTGCTTTTTCTAAAACCAGCTTGAACATCTGGAATGTCATGGTTCACATTGAGCATTACTTTACTAGTGTGTGAGATGAGTACAACTGTGTGGTACTAAAGGACTTTATTTTGGGGGGCTCCAAAATGACTGCAAATGCTGACTGCAGCCATGAAATTAACAGATGCTTACTTCTTGGAAGAAAAGTTATGACCAGCCTAGATAGCATATTGAAAAGCAGAGACATTACTTTGCCAACAAATGGCCATCTAGTCAAGGCTATGGTTTTTCCAGTCGTCATGTATGGATGTGAGCCTTGGACTGTGAAGACAGCTGAGGGCTGAAGAATTGATGCTTTTGAACTGTGGTGTTGGAGAAGACTCTTGAGAGTCCCTTGGACTGCAAGGTGATCCAACCAGTCCATTCTGAAGGAGATCAGCCCTGGGATTTCTTTGGAAGAAATGATGCTAAAGCTGAAACTCCAGTTCTTTGGCCACCTCATGTGAAGAATTGATTCATTGGAAAAGACTATGATGCTGGTAGGGAGTGGGGGCAGGAGAAGAAGGGGACAACACAAGATGAGATGGCTGGATGGCATCACTGAGTTGATGGACACGAGTCTGAGTGAACTCCAGGAGTTGATGATGGACAGGGAGGCCTGGCGTGCTGTGATTCCTGGGGTCACAAAGAGTCAGACACGATTGAGCGACTGACCTGAGCTGAACTTGAGCATTTTTTGGCATTGCCTTTCTTTGGGATTGGAATAAAAACTGACCTTTTCCATTCCTGTGGCCACTGCTGAGTTTTTCAAATTTGCTGCCATATTGAGTGCAGCACTTTCATAGCATCATCTTTCAGGATTTGAAATAGCTCAATTGGAATTCCATCACCTCCACTAGCTTTGTTCATAATCTTCATTAATCCTCTTTAGACACCATTAGAATACATTGCCTTATATAGTTGTTTATCTCTCGTTATTATCCAACCTCTGTGTACCTAGATTGCAAAGTCTTTGATGTCGAGAGGTGTATTTTACACTTCCCAATGTTCCCACATTTAATTGAGGAGTATATACATGATAGGAACGCAAATATAAATTCATAATTGGTAATTTGGTTCCTTATCAAACTTCATCAACTGTTTGAGGAAACTTTTTTCTTTGGAACATCATCACTGTTGAAAATCTATAATCTAAATATTCCTTATTACTGAGTCCACATTTCCTAATTTACTAGGAAATATTAATTTGATACTACTACTGACACTTTGCAAAGAGTGATAGGAATAGAAATTTGCTCCTGTTCTACGTATATTATATATTTTGAAACCTAATTATTTGACAATTGTAAATATTCTATGGGAAAGTTTAATTAGTTCATTAAAAATTATTATAGAGAGAACACTTAACATGAAATTTACCTTCTTCACAGATGATTTTAGCTATCAAAAATATTGTTAACTATAACCAAAATATTTTATGACAGATCTCTAAGACTTATCCATCTCGCATAACTAAAACACTACACCTCTTGATTAGCAATGTCCCAATTTCCCCCTCCCTCCAACCCCTAGCAACCACCATTCTGCTCTCTGCTTTGTTTCTATTAGTTTGACTGTTTTAGAAACCTCCTATAAATGTAATCATGGAGCATTTGTCTTTCTGTGACTGGGTTATGTCTCTTATAATATACTCATGATTCATGATGTTGTCGCATGTTGAATGAGTTAATTTTTAAAAACTGAAGACTATTCCGTTGTGCATGCATATAATGTTTCCTTCCGCCCTTCCTCCTGTCATGGAAAGTTAGGCTGCTTCCTCATCTTGACCATTATGAACAGTGTTTCAGTGAATACGGAGGCAGGCAGTAATATTTTGTCCAAAATCCTGATTTCAGTACTTCTGGATAAATATCCCAAAGTTGGATTTCTGAAATATATGGTAGCTCCATGTTTAGTTTTTTAGAAACTTGTTCATTAGTGGTAGGAAAATTATATACCCAGATTCAAAATATACATCTATGAAAATTGAATATTTTATCTTACATCATACAAAGAAATCAATGTGTAACAAAGACATTAAGGTAAGTCCTGGAACTGTAGGACTCCTAAAAGAATATGTAGTATGAAAGCTATATGCATTGTCTTTGCAATGATTTCATAGTATTAATGAAATGCCATTAATTTAAATGCCAAAAACACAGGGAACGAAAGCAAAAATAGACAAGTTCCTTTTCTATCAAACTAGAAAGCTTCTGCAAGCAAAGGAAACAAATAAATGAAAAGACAACCCATGAAGTGGGAGAAAATAGTTGCAAATCATACATGTGTTAAGGGGTTGATTTCAAAACTATATAAGGAAAGAACTTAATTTAAAAATGGGCTAAGGACTTGGATACACAGTTCTCCAAAGAAGATGTACAAATGGCCAATGCGTATAACAAAGTGTGCTCAAAATCGCAAATCAGCAAGGAAATTCAAATTACAAACCACTATGAGCTATCAGCTCAAACTTGTCTGAATGGTAATCATCAAAAAGAAAAAAATAACAAAGGTTATAAGAATTGAAGACACTGAGAAATTCAAACATATCCACTATTGATGGAAATTTACAATGATAAAGCAATTTATAGAAAACTAAACTACCTTACCTAAAAATTGTAGCATCTTGATTATGGTGATTTAAGACCACCTGATGAGAAGAACTGACTCACTGAAAAAAGACCCTGATGTTGGGAAAGATTGAAGGCAAGATGAGAAGGGGACAATAGAGGATGAGATGGTTGGATGTCATCACCAACTCAATGGACATGAGTCTGAGCAAGCTCTGGGAGTTGGTGATACAAACATATACACCAATTTGTATCTGTTAAACTTGTTTGTGCAACTGGGAATCCCATGGACAGAGGAGCCTGTTGGGCTACAGTCCATGGGTTCACAAAGAGTCAGACACAACTGAGTGACTGACTTGAAGACAATAGGTGGTACTAATGATAAAGAATCCACCTGCCAATATAGGAGATGTAAGAGACATGGGTTTGATTCCTGGGTTGGGAAGATCCCCAAGAGGAAGGCATGGCAACTTGCTCCAGTATTCTTGCCTGGAGAATCCCATGGACAGAGGAGTTTGCTGGGCTATAGTCCATAAGGTTGCAAAGACTCGGACATGATTGAAGTGACTTAGCATGCACATACACACAAGACAACACCAGAAAACAAAATTACATGTAATTTTACTCCTTTCCATAAAATTTTTATGTTGTGTAAGGATGGTGACTTATTGTCTAGATTTTAGAACAGAATTGTTTATTTGGTCAATTGATTAAAAATAATGATACATTTGTTATTAAAAAGTTGAGAAGTCAAATTTATTCTATTATATTCTGGTCATATTATAGCATTTATCTCCCCATGTTAAAAACAATAAGGGTTTTGATTTATTAGCATATTATCTTGAAATTATTATATGGAGAGCTTGCTAAAGATCATAGACAGTATTTCTGAAGATAGCAATCACATCTAGTTTTGTTTTATTTATGAAGTAGTTTTGTAGAAACTACAAAATAATCTAAAGATACAAAGTAAGAAAATTTTGAGAAAGTGGTTTAATTGAAGTTCTTTTGAAATGTTTGATTCAGATTTGCCAATTTGAACAAAGATGTCAGTGGAAAAATGCAGTTTAAGCAGATGTATGTTTTAATTCAGCATTCTATATTTCTGATGGCATGCCTGCCCTCCAGGTAAAACATTTAAAATAAAGAAAAATATCCCAGAAATTACTAAAGTTACTATTCACTAATGTGCTAAGATCAGAGTTAGTGAGAGGTCATACAATTATTGGGGGAAGGAGATGGCACCCCACTCCAGTACTCTCGCCTGGAAAATCTCATGGATGGAGGAGCCTGGAAGGCTGCAGTCCATGGGGTCACTGAGAATCGGAAATGACTGAGCGACTTCACTTTAATTTTTCACTTTCATGCATTGGAGAAGGAAATGGCAACCCTCTCCAGTGTTCTTGCCTGGAGAATCCCAGGGACGGGGGAGCCTGGTGGGCTGGCATCTATGGGGTCGCACAGAGTTGGACACGACTGAAGCGACTTAGCAGGAGCAGCAGCATACAATTATTGACAACATTTATGGAGACAAAACTGAGAAAAAAACAAGCTGGAAGAGACTGAAGAAAATGTAGGAAAGGTATTTTTTCAAGTGATCTACAAGCAGTAAACAGAGAATATGATAATTTTCAGCCACAAATAGTTAAGCCATATATGTAAAGCAAAAGTGATTCACTGAATCTTAAATATTAATACTATAAAATATTAATACTAAATTTGCTTGCTACTAAATCAAAAAATAATTGCAATATAAATATCTTTATTTCTTCTTTTTATTTAGTTATTCTGCACTTGAAATTAAAGTTCTAAAAACTATGACTGGAGAATATTTTCATTTATCTCTTAAATCCGTTATAATTGTCTTCTTAATGTGTAATGTCTTCAAGGTTATTTTGGATTCATTTGCTTTAGAATAATTTGAATATTTTAATTTTCTTACTGGGTCCAAATATTCTTCATATTTCTAAGTGACAAATTATAATAGGCACTTAAGACATATCTTTATTCAATTTTTTGCAGAGCACAAAGTGGTTTATTTTGTTTGATTGTTTTTAAGTTTTTTAGTAATGATTTGATTTTTTATTTACAGAAGCATCATAAATAATGTGATATGTTCTCAGAAAGAAAATACAAAAGCTTGATAAAGTCACCTGGATTAAAATACATAATTGAAAGATTGTACCTTTCAAGTGTGCCAGTCAGTGAATGTAGAAAGATGCTAAAAATGATTATACTGAATAAATATTATGATCATTATTTTGGATTCATTGAGCATGATACCTCTCTTTCTGCAATTGATTTGTTTCCTATTAAAGCTGTTTCAATTTCCTTCTTTATGCAAATATCCCATAATAAAAACACCATATCTGCTGAACACTCTTGATATTATAGGTTGAAATGGTCCTTGTATTCATTATATCATCATAAGTTATGCTTATGCTCCATGCTGACACATGGATCTCAGGATATCATTAACACTCTTGATGGGTGATAATGGCTCTAAAGAGAAGCAGAGCTATGTTCTGGTTTTTAAATTAAATTTTCATAGAGGCAGTTTCTTGTCTGTAAACTGTGTTCTTCTTGTAGGAGATCTATTAACAAGATTTGACTTAATTTTAGTTTGATTTATGTTTCATTTGTTTGGCTTTTTATATTTTCTAGTTTTCTTGCTAACTGACAATTCACATCTAACTCTACTAGTACCTACCAGTGGCACCATTCATGAGTGATCACTTGTGATTTAAATAGGTCAAATATACCTGAGATGCTGGCAGCAGTTAACAAGGCTATTAAACACAATATGTGACATTTCCAAATTATTTTGGATCTAATTGGATGTTTTGAGCCAGTAAAAATTTTAATTTCTCGGTTAAAACTCTAAAACCTACACCTTTTCATGTCTTTAAAAAAATATTTGCCTAAAATGTGTTTTTAGATGTCAAGTATTAAAATATAACATGTTCATAATTAAATGCATTTCCCCTTTATTTTTGAACACAATAATTCTTTAAAAATAAGACATCTTTAGTAGTTGGCCACAATCTGTTAAACATTCTCCAGGAGAAATTTCTGGAGTTAGATTTTTTTTCAAAAGGTGTAATTTCTGGTGTTCTCTAATCTCATTTTTTTTTTTTTCTGTACTATGAAACTGGCCTTCCCACTACTCTATCTACTTCACTATTGTTATGCGATATTTATAATGCACTTTAAAAAAATTTCCTTGGAGGACTGTGGTTCTAAGGGTGTGTTTCTTTTTTTGGCAAGATTTAATAAATCAAAATAAACAAAACTCCTACCTCTTTCCTCAGTCTGATCAGATCTGATCTTCAGACTTTTTACACTCAATGTTCTCTCTGCCAGAAAATACTTCCATCTTCCCTTTGAATGGACAACACTAACTCATTTGTTAGTTCTAAGTTCAGCCTTGTCTGATGCTCCATCTTGGACAAAACTCCTGGGTATATACACTCACTTAAGACTACACATCCCTTTTTAAGCACTAAAATAATTAATTACATTTCTATACTTGTGTATTTTCTTGATTAAAACCTCTTCTCTAATAAACTATGAGCTCCACGAAGTCAGATCATTTCTTTTCTTGCTGACTATTTCCAGAAGCCAATGGAAAATATGCCATATAATAGGCACTGGATGAACATGTGAAGAATGAAGGAACAAATGAAAAATTTTCAGAAAGTAGATTCCATTAGGCATAGAAACCTGGCAAAAAAAAAATGATGTCTAAATTTCAAAATAAAGAATTTTTAATATCCCCAGTTTTCGTATTTCTGAAAAGACAGCTTTGGAACATAATGTATGACTAAGACGAACTCCTGTCTCCACTATACTGGTCAAGTAATTCTGGTCAATGTGTACTAGGTAGAAATTCAAGCTTCCTTATCTCTAAAAGTGGATTAAAAACACACACTCAGTGCTGAATAGAAGGCTACTATGAGTGTTACATAAGCAATGAATGTAAACATCATGTTTGCTGTATAGAAAATATGAACCTTATTAACATTACCACAATGCTTATCAAATGTCAATACAGGCTGGCTACTATGTTACATGGATAATCATGATTGCCAGCAACAGGAAAAGCAATATTGTTAAGTGGATTGAGCCCCAGTGTCTTTAGGCCATTTAGGCTAAGTACACCTATGACAAAGCACTAAGCATGGATCAAATGCTCCTCACATTATCATAGAACGTGGTCAGCATACACATTTTAGAAAGATGTCAACAATTTAACAAACCAATAATTAGCTAGTTCACATGAAATATGGAGTGAAGTCCCAGGGTACTATCATCCTCATGGAACTATTCACTAACAGACTGCTATTAGTTTTCTATTACTGCTCAACAAGTTTTTCCCTAAAATAGAAGCTTAAAACAATAAATACTTATTATTCACTATTTCTGTGGGTCAGGAAATCAGAAGCAGTTTTGGCTCTGTGTGTCTCACTATATGACATCAAGATATTAACTGCGGTGCTGTCCTTTAAGGGTCTAACTGTTACTGGAGGGTCTGCTTCCTACAAAGTTTGCTCTTGCGGATTTCGGCAGAGTACATCAGTTTTTTGCAATGCGGCCTTCCATGATGCTACTGAGGGGTCCTCCTGCCATGGCAGCTGGCTTCCACCGAACAAGTGATATAAGAGGGAAAAGTGTACACTGCTATGTCTACTATAACCTCGCCTTGGAAACTGCACACTGCTATTTCCTCAATATCCTTGCAGTTTCATAAGTCAGCCCTAGGTACTGGGAGGAAAACAGAAAACTGTGTCAATAATCTGAAGTAATCAATGGGAGTCACCACCATCTTGGATCACTTAGCAATTACAGTTACAACCAAATGCATATAGTGAAATAATTTTGGAGATTTTGAATTGCATTCTATTGAAATTGATTTATAAGATTCCATGGGTTATTTTAACATAAATAGTAGGAAAAATGATGTGTTTGTGTTCATATTTTATAATCTTAATTTATCAATATCCCATTTCACAATCCACTAAGAATTATCTTCAAAGTTGTAAAAAAACAATTTTCACTTCCTTTTTGTGAAAAGAAAATGCACTCAAGAGCCTGCCACTCTCAAATGCATTAACCATGTATCATCAACTGTCATCTCTATAACTGAATTTGATAATGTAAGGTAGTGAAGGAGATTTGTTCTTTGTATTACATAAAACTCAATATGTTCACAAGATGCCTGTGGAGAACTAAAGCATGTGACCCTTCCTAACTTACTCAGGCTAATTACCAGCTGAATCTAAAGGTAGATTAATATCTTCCATTAAGAACACATTTTACACTAATTAATTTAAAAATAAGTATCCTGCGAGTTATTATAGCATCACTGACTCAATGGACATGACTTTGGGCAAAATCTGTGAGACAGTGGAGGACAGAGTAGCCTGGCAGGCTACAGTCCATAGGGTCACAAAGAGTCAGATAGGACTTAGCGGCTGAAGAACAACAATATCCTAAAAGTGCAAGAGAAGGATAACAGTGAATGAGACTGCCAGCTCCCAAGCAGTCTACCTAGCTAGATTCTTGCTATTTTTTTGCTTCTTTTCCCTCGAAATTTCAGAAAACCAAAATTCAAATTGATTTAATTTCTTCCTACGAAACAGCCTGAATGTGACAACAGTGAACACTTACAATTTTGGTTGGTCATGGAGCCTTGAAAAAAATCTCACCTAAACGATCATCCTGTGTACCAGGGTGTTCATCTTCCTGTTGATCTGAAGTAATGTGCAGCTTTCAATACAACTGTCTCCCACTTCTAGGGAAAAATGTGGCCTTCATGTATTCTTATTGACTTTATCCATGCAATTTTATTCAAAGGCATTTCATCAATAGAGAACTTTTGCAGAATAACAGTATATATATATATATATATATCAAAGTTAGTCATCTCTTTTAGGATCCATAAATATTACAGTGCATGCTTCTGAGTGCAGGCATATTTGTTAAATGGTCCAGTTTCTTTGAGCTAGTGGTCCACGCTAATGCTCTGATGCCACAAGATGCAAAGCATCTGTTACTATTCATCAGTAGCTAACAGGATTTCTGGCTTTCCATTAATCAACTGTAAGAGAGGACTATGTATTCACTTAGATGGCAGGTTCTTTGTGATTACAAGAAGCACACAAAGAGAAGGAACACAATTTCAAGAAAGCAAAGAACAAAGCAAGTAAATGACTGACAAATACCTACTGTAAGGGAAAGCATGTAACATCATCACATCCCAGACGGCCTCCCAGATTTTTGCTTTTATAATAACTTCTTTACATAAGGAAATAGAAGTATTCTCATAAGACAGTGATATAGTAACTCTACCACTTTCAACCTTCATTTTTAAAGAGCTGCTACATATGTAATTCTTCAAAGTGTTTTCAACATTAAAAAAATAACTGTTTAAAAAGAGGAAGCTTGAAAGCTTTGCTCTTCCACTTAACATACTACAGATTAACTTCTAGCTACTTCTTTCTCATTGTAGAGTGTCAGAAATTTGTTGAAAGGGTGTACAGAGGTGTACACATTTATCTGGTGACTAAAAATTGAGACATTTTAAATATTAAAAACAATAAGTTAGTAATAAAATGGAGAAATCATGATAATAGTATTTATTATAAAAATAATCTCTCCAAGTGGGATTTTTTTTCAGCTATGTACAGCTGGTTAAAAGTTCAGAAACCAGTTAAGGTAATCCATCACATCAAGTGGCTAAAGAAGAAAATATCACATGGTCATGGGATTCGATGTAAAAAAAATCATCTGAAAAAATACAAATTCCATTCGTGATAAACAAACTCAGAAAATTAGGCAAAGGGAGAACTTTCCCATCTTGATTTAAAAATCAACTAAAAAGTCTATAACTAACCTTATATAAATGGTGAACAATTAGAAGAAGGAATAAGTAAAACTGTCTTTTTCACAGACTAAATGATTATCTATCTAGAAAATCTTAATAGAAAACAAACACTAAACAAAACCAATTATTGCAAAGTTTCAGGTTATAAATACAAAGAAGCTAATACTTTGGTATAAAGATATACACAAGCAATGAACAGTAGGAATTTACAATTTAAAAAACACAATATCATTTACTTTAGCATAAATAGAAATGTGAGGGGATGGAGGGAGAAAGAAGAAACCAACATGATGTTTTAAAGCAATTTTCCTCCAATTAAAAAATTCAAAAAAGAAAGGAAAGAAGGAAAGAAAGGGCAGAGAGAGGAAGAAAAACTTAGGTATAAATTTAATAAAATATTTGTAAGGTCTATATGAGACAAATAGAAAGCTCTGATGAGAGAAATCACAGATGAACTAAATAAATGACAGCTGCAACAGGTTCAGGCATAAAAAGACAATATTAACAGGAAAAAATTTTCCATATCTGATCTATAGATCCAACGCAATCTTAATTAAAATGCCAGCAGGTTATCTTGTGAATTATCAACTGAGTCTACATAAATGTAAAATGTAAAACTACAAAACTTTTAGAAAATAAGATGAAAGCAAAACTCAGTGAGCTTGTTTTGATAATGATTTTTTAGAGTGATAACACCTAAAAAGCTCAACCTATGAAAGAAAAAAATTGACACTTTGGATTAGACTTCATTAAAATTAAAAAAAAAAAAAAAAGTGCTCCCCAGGACGTTAAAAAAATGAAGAGAAAAGCCAAATTAAAATGGGCAAAATTCAGAACACTCAGCAAAGAAGATATACAGATGGCAATAAGCATACAAAAAAATATTTACCATCATTTATTATTCATTTACAAACTAAAACAACATTGAGATACTATTATAAACCTATTAGAATGGCCAAAGTCTCAAACACTAGCAAACTCAAATCCTGGTATTCTCATTCATTGCAGATGGGAAGGCAGAATGATCTAGCTACTCTGTAAGAAAGTTTGTCAGTTTCATAGAAAACTCAACATAGATTTACTGTACAACCCAGAAATAATTTTCCTTGATATTTACTAAAGTGAGGTGACAATTTATGTCCACACATAAACCAGCACCTGAATTTTTATAGGAGCTTTATCCACAACATATACACAGCTTAAAAAAAAAAAAAAAATCAGTATCTCTTCCATCTGAAAGATCATAATCAAAACAACAGATGAAACCAACATAATGTAACAGACTTAAAATATAAACAATAATATGTTAAGCATATATTTGTATTTTTCTTTGCAACAGATATAAAGTAGGATGAACCAATTCTCTCATTGCTGAACTGACAAAAATTAGAAGGAACCAAGATGTCCTTGTAAGGGGATAAACACACTGTGGTTGGTACATGCTTACAATGGAATATGTTGAGGTGTGTGGATCATCCCCTACCTCTCTTAATTCTTTTGACTGCTCTAATAATTAAATGGGCACAAGGCAACTTAACAGGAGAAAACAAACAAATTTAACTTTGTACAGAGAAAGGGCCCATAGATAAGGAACCTAAGAAGTGATAAAAGCAGGTTGTTTATACATGTTCTACACAAACAATAAATTTTCAAATAAGACAAAGAAATTTAGGCTTGGGGACTTGTGAAGAAACTAATTTGTTTACACGGGCTTCTTGGCCCCAAATTCCTTCTTTTTGGCCATAATGAAGTTCCTCTTCCTCCTAGTACAGGGAAGTTATTTGGTACATGAGAGATTTATTATCAGTTTTCAGGGGTCAGAGAGGAAGGTCACAGGGTCCTTCTTGCATAAGTTGTTTCCCAAGTAATTTTCACTTAAGATAATGAATATGCCAGTTTAGCATATTTGGGAGGTGGCCTGCTCTGAATTCCATCAAATGTTATCCAACAGTAAAGAGAAATAAATTATCAGGTCACAAAAAGCCATGAAGGAACTTTAAGCCCATATTTGTAAGTGAAAGAAGGCAATCCAAAAAGGCTAAATATAATTTCAACTATATGACCTTCTGGAAAAAGCAAGACTATAGTGACAGTAAAAAACATCGGTGATCACCAGTGGTTCAGATGAAGGGGAAAGGGTAAGTCAGTGGAGAATAGTTTTTTTTTTTTTTTTTTTTTTTTTTTTTTTAAGATTAAAATTTTTTTTTTTAATATTTTAATTGTATATTATTAATGAAATTATTTTTCA
>SJYA01001721.1:9982-25195 GCA_006410615.1 Neotragus moschatus
TTTATTCCAAGGAGTAAGTGTCTTTTAATTTCATGGCTGCAGTCACCATCTGCAGTGATTTTGGAGGCCAAAAAAATAAAGTCTGACACAGTATCCACTGTTTCCCCATCTATTTCCCATGAAGTGATGGGACCGAATGCCATGATCTTTGTTTTCTGATGTTGAGCTTTAAGGCAACTTTTTCACTCTCCTTTTTCACTTTCATCAAGAGGCTTTTTAGTTCCTCTTCACTTTCTGCTATAAGGGTGGTCTCTTCTGCATATCTGAAATTATTGATATTTCTCCCTGCAATCTTGATTCCAGCTTGTGCTCCTTCCGCCCCAGCGTTTCTCATGATGTACTCTGCAGAGAAGTTAACATAACTGCCAAAACCACATATGTATTCTCCTTAAGAAATAACTAGTCCGCAAACACTATTTCTTATTTTTAAAATTTCTTCTTAGAAGAAGAAACTTAAAAATCTGAAATATAATACTGTTCTATATTAATCTGGTAATTAAATATCCATCTTTCAGAACCTTGTAGCCCCACATGTGGGTGTAATCAATCTACTTGGAATATAGGTAAAAGAAAAGGTATTTTCTTACAAAATCAGGTTTTTGCTTTTTTTTGCTTTTCAATTTTATAAATACTTCTTTCAAATTTTCTATTCAGTGTATACTGTGTTTTGTGATAACACTATATTCACTTTACTCAGTGGAATTTGTGTTATAAATATAACAAATATGGTACCTGATCAGTTTTATAGCTTCAAACAAGCTGTGAAGTCTCAATTTCAAGATAATTGAGTCCTTTCTTTTTTGAATATGGAGTAATCACCATATATTTCAGTGTCAAGAATGTCAAACTCAAATAACAATCTAGAGAAGGAATCAAGTCAAATCGTATATTAACAGTTTTTTCAGCCAACACCGAGAACTTGATCATAAAGATTACCTATCAGTGTCAGGAAAGGAGTTTGTCTCCTAAAGATATAGAACAAAAAAAGAGTAAAGCTGAGTTACAGAACTAAAAGTCAGAAAGTAACAGACACACATATGCAAAAATTTTAGGTGCAAGAGATCAACTGCAGATTGTTTATTAACTGAGCCCCTAGACATAATTCTTGTGATTTTCTCTTCTATCCATCCTTGATTTGCTGGTTAACACACATCTTTTCTAGTCAGTCTATTGTCTTTCAAGGCTGTACTTATCACAAATGCCCCCCCAATGCTATGCACTTTGTGCAGCACAGAGTGTGTACAAAGGCACATAAGTATTACACAAAAAATCTATTTTATAGATTTTTATCTCCAAGCTGTTATTGCTGTTATTGTTATAATATGGACTAACTCATTTTTTTGCCAGCTTCTCATAGAGAAATACTGAATTTTGGTTGTTCACATTTCTATAAAATTATTGTATTCCTAGATTTTAAAAAAAAAAAACCTCTCCAGAGAAATGTATTGAGATATATCACATGTTGTATTAGGAACCATCATGCTTAGAACATTTTAAATAATATTTTTAAAAAATCATTCATCGAAGTAAAATATATAGCATATTATCTATATGATTTACAGAAAATAGCATATTAATTGCTAAATGTTATAGGAGCATTATTTCAGTACTAACTATTGTGAAGTAGGATACAATTTAATGCCAGAAATGCTTTTTAAGGCTGTTTACTAAATCTCTGCTATCTGTATGTACAAACTAATGAGACAACTTTATAAGAAATGATTCAGGAGATTGATTGTTTTAATATATTATTAACAAGATAATATTTTTTAAAAATTACTAAAGTTTCCAAAAAAGAAATGTGAATTGAAGTTACAACACTGGTTATAAATGAAGAGTGGGGTGGCTATTGTTGTTGTATGGAGTATATCTGAAGACCCTGGGAATATATTTTTCAAATTAACATCACCTAGTCACTTTCTTTTTACCCCTGCAGATTCTTAGTAAAATTTTCCAGTAAAAAGGAGAGCTGTAATTGATTAACCTTCCTAGGGAATGATTGTTCTGCCTTTTGTAAGAGCATGATATATTTTCATATTTGGGGAACTTTCCTTTGCATAGGTAACTTCTGAGAAATGGTCTGTGTAGTGATGGAAGAATGTTCTATAGGTTGGATGGAATAATGGGAATAGAGAGAATTTAATCTATTTGCATATTTGGTGATTTAGTTAAGAAAACACATTCAGAGAAAGATAAATACCATATTCTAACACATATATATGGAATCTAGAAAAATGTTACTGAAAAATTTATTTACAGAGCAGCAATGGAGAAACAGACATAGAGAACAGATGTATGGACATGGGGAGGGGGGAGGAGAGGGTGACAGGAGTTTGCTGTATGGCTCAGGAAACTCAAACAGGGACACTGTATCAACCTAGAGGGGTGGGATGGGAAGGGAGATGGGAGGGAGTTTCAAAAAGGAGGGGAAATATGTGTACCTATGGCTGATTTATTTTGAGGTTTGACAGAAAACAGTACAATTCTGTAAAGCAATTATCCTTCAATAAAAAATAATTTTAAAAAGGTTCAGATGAATTGGCTCTTTTCCTATAATTATTAATTTTAAATTTGTCTTCTTTACTGTGGTTCATAAATGAAGATATTTCATATTTAAATCTCTAACTTAGTGAATGGAGAAATTTTTCCAGTTACTTGGGATAAATGTTTATTAAGTGATGAAATCTTAATTTTCTTCAGAAATAAAATGTGTCATATTTTCTTTACAGACTGTATCATTTAGTCTTTACAGCCCTATAAGCCTTGGAAGACATATTTGAATGCTTTGAGAAGGACATAAGTGTGACAGACAATGTACATTCATGAGAAAGGAAAGATAGCAGGTAAATGAGGATGTTGACTAGGCAGAAGTAATTGGAATCCAGGGCAGATGCTGATGGTAGCAGCAGATGGAGCGCATTGCACATGAAAAAGAATTTGCCTTCGATAACACAATCACTTGTACTTTTTTGAGCAGGAGNACATATTTGAATGCTTTGAGAAGGACATAAGTGTGACAGACAATGTACATTCATGAGAAAGGAAAGATAGCAGGTAAATGAGGATGTTGACTAGGCAGAAGTAATTGGAATCCAGGGCAGATGCTGATGGTAGCAGCAGATGGAGCGCATTGCACATGAAAAAGAATTTGCTTTCGATAACACAATCATTTGTACTTTTTTGAGCAGGAGCAAAAAATGACTCAGGATGGAGTAAGTAGAGTTTCAGGCTTGAGACTGAAAGTTGTGAAAGTTTCTTGTTGAGTATCTGTTATCTTCATCACCTGTGAGACTAGGAAGAAAAGAGGGCTAAAAAAAAAACCCAAGTTTTAAGTAGAAAAAGTCTGTCCAAGTTACTTTAGAAAAGCAGGAAAAGAAATAACCAAAGAAATGTGGAAATGTGGTAAAATTCCCCTTACTTGTTCAGCATTCAGTTGAGGTTGCTGATTTATATGTTATTTATTATACTGTTTACATACTAATAGTCTCCCTAAGAGGGTAAGGAAGATAGGAAATAACTGTGGATATCCTCTATGGGTACTTCGGAAAAGAAAGGCAGAAGACAATAAAAGGCATTTGTAGTGACATAAATTTATTAAATTTATTTACATTTTTTATAAATTTGTTAAATATGTATGATTTTCTTCAATAGGTTTTAATGGTGAAGTAAGAGAAATATGTAAAAGCTTAAGATGGTAGACTCAACTATGAGATGTGTAAGATGAAAAGATCAAGTGTATAAATGTGCTTCACTGGTGGCTCAGATGGTAGAAAATCAGCCTGTAATGCAGGAGACCAAGGTTCAATCCCTGGGTTGGGAAGATTCCCTGGAGAAGGAAATGGCAACCCACTCCAGTATTCTTGCCTGGGAAGTCCATGGACAGAGGAGCCTGGCAGAGTAGGACACAACTAAGTGACTAACACTTTCACTTTCTAAAGGTATTAGACTGAACTCGGAGATGTCTGAGATGAAAAGATCAAGTGTTAAATATACTATATTGATCACACACACACACAAACAGCAAACAATGAAATATAAATGTAAGGCATTTTTAAATGTATATTTGGACCTCATATAAACAATATACTTGTATACAGAAATACAATGCTTATTGACATCTTTTGTTTAAAAATGTAAAAATAAACCCCAGGTTCTGTTAAAAGTATCCTTCAAAGTTTCCTCTAATCCAATTTAATCACAAGAACTAAACAAATTATACACTTTCTCTAAAATCACCTTCTGGAAAGTGAACAAATAAGTGAATGTTTGGGGGGATTTTTGAGCAAAGTTTATGTTTTCAGTCGTGTTTTATCATACTATGATCAATATTGAGTGGGGTATGAATTAATCAGGCAAGATCAGGTTAGGTTATGGTAACAAAGAAGCCCAAACACTTAGTGGCTTAAAGTTAAAAAAAATGACAATAATTAAGTTTCCTCTTTTTTTTCTTTATTTTTCTTCGTTAATTTCTCTTGCAAGTCATCTATTTAAGAGTTACTTACAGTCTCTGATGTGTGCCATTGTTATCCTCACAAAGTAGCTGCAAAATATGTCTAAAATATTGCTTCAGGAGGAAAAAATAATATCACAAAACATCCTCTGAATTTTAAATAGTACATCCAGAAATGAGATAAATCATCTCTGTATGAGTAGAAATGTAATTTCAAGAGGATGGGAAACTGTAAACAAAGGATGACTGAAAAGAGCACGCACATACTTGAAGAAGTCTAATGAGTATTAAATACCTTGTAAAATAAAGGACATTGATACTTCTTATTGCCTAAATGTCAAAACTCTGAGTAAACATTAATTTTTATGTGAGTCTTTCTCATCAGAGAAATAATTTGCTTTCCCAATTTCTCATAACAATGGAACATCAAAGTTGAATTTGGAATTCAAAGCTGCCATTTAGCAGTGGGTTGAGAGAAAAAAAAATTATCTTCTCAAAGTTAAAAATGAAGAGAGATTCCTTGTAGAGTTAACAGAATGCAAATGGTACTATAAATTTGATGCCAGCTCTATTGAAAATAAATTCCACATTTATGTGCTTCTGTAATTAGTTCCAATCAGCCTGCTATAAATATGTAACGATTTTACCCATCTATCACTTGCATCTCCAGTTTAAAGCTCTTCAGTTGAAAAGACAACACACATACTGAGCAGATTTTACTTCAGTGTAGATTTGACTAAGACTGAAATAAAAGCTACAGACAACTCCCTATTTTCTTGAGTTTTAAAGTCTTATTTTTCTCCTTACTGAATATAGTAATAATTGTTCTCTAAAATCATAGAAATCTAAGAGAAGTAGTGTTCAATTGAATTTGAAAATAAAAAAAAACGTGGTTGTCATGGAGGCTTGAGAGATAGGGATAAGAAATTCAGAAAATGAAGATCATGGGATCCGATCCCATCACTTCATGGGAAATGATGGGAAAACAGTGGAAACAGTGTCAAACTTTATTTTGGGGGGCTCCAAAATCACTGCAGATGGTGACTGCAGCCATGAAATTAAAAGACGCTTACTCCTTGGAAGAAAAGTTATGACCAACCTAGATAGCATATTCAAAAGTAGAGACATTACTTTGCCAACTAAGGTCCGCCTAGTCAAGGCTATGGTTTTTCCAGTAGTCATGTATGGATGTGAGAGTTGGACTGTGAAGAAGGCTGAGTGCCAAAGAATTGATGCTTTTGACCTGTGGTGTTGGAGAAGACTCTTGAGAGTCCCTTGGACTGCAAGGAGATCCAACCAGTCCATTCTGAAGGAGATCAGTCCTGGGTGTTCTTTGGAAGGAATGATGCTAAAGCTGAAACTCCAATACTTTGGCCACCTCATGCGAAGAGTTGACTCATTGGAAAAGACTCTGATGCTGGGAGGGATTGAGGGCAGGAGGAGAAGGGGACGACCGAGGATGAGATGGCTGGATGGCATCACTGACTCGATGGACATGAGTCTGATTGAACTCTGGGAGTTGGTGATGGACAGGGAGGCCTGGCATGCTGCGGTTCATGGGGTCCCAAAGAGTTGGACATGACTGAGCGACTGAACTGAACTGAACTGAAGTGTTAGTTGCTCAGTCGTGCTCGACTCTTTGCAACCCCATGGACTGTAGCCCACCAGGCTCCTCTGTCCATGAGATTTTCCAGGCAAGGATACTAGCTGGAGTGGGTTTCCATTTCCTTCTCCAGGGGATCTTCCCAACCCAGGGATCAAACCCCGGTCTCCTCCACTGCAGGCAGATTCTTTACAGACTGAGCTACAAGGGTAGCCCCGAAAAGTGAAAGTTGCTCAGTCATGTCGGAGTCTTTGCAGCCCCCTGGACAGTCCATGGAATTCTCCAGGCCAGAATACTGGATTGGGTAGCCCTTCGCCTCTCCAGGGGATTTTCCCAACCCAGGGATCGAACCCAGGTCTCCCACATTGCAAGCAGATTCTTTACCAGCTGAGCCACAAGGGAAGCTGAGAGATAGGGATAAATCCCTTAATTAGTCATCTGCTGCTGCTGCTGCTAAGTCGCTTCAGTCGTGTCCTACTCTTTGCGACCCCATAGACGCCAGCCCACCAGACTCCCCTGTCACCAGGATTCTCCAGGCAAGAACACTGGAGTGGGTTGCCATTTTCTTCTCCATTACATGAAAGTAAAAAGTGAAAGGGAAGTCACTCAGATGTGTCCAACTCTTTGGGATGCCATGGACTGCAGCCCACCAGGCTCCTCCATCCATGGGATTTTCCAGGCAAGAGTACTGGAGTTGGGTGCCATTGCCTTCTCCAAATTAGTGATCTGAGGGTTTACCAAATGACAATGAGAGTGAAACAGGAAGAGAAAGTTGGTTATATTAAATACCTAGCTGAAAGTGTTTCCCAGAATGGTCTGCCTTTCTTTTACAGCGTAGTTCTACCATTTAAGTCAATAGTTTTCAACGTTTTTGTAACCATAAGACCTGTAAGAAGTCTAACTCACCTCCAGCAGCAACAGTGTTGCACTTCTGCAGTGATCCTCTTAGAATTTTAGAGCTGGGATGATCGTATCACAGAAGGGATTCTTCACATTTCAAAATTTCCTCAGGAAAGTGACACTTAAAAACATGCAGGTGAAAATTCTCCCCTCAAGGGATTCTGATAAAGCTCAACTTTAATTCACATATTTTGGTTGAGAGTAAATTAAAACTTCAGTATTCTTGCCTGGGAAATTCCATGAACAGAGGAGCTTGGCGGGCTACAGTTCCTGGGGTCACAAAGAGTCAGACAAGGCTGAGCAACTGAGAGAGAGATTAAAACTATCCCAACACTAATCTTCTTCCTACATAAAGTAGAAAGTCAAGAATGAACATTTCAGTAATTCACATTCTTGGAAGTTGTCAGAATGTCATGTTAAATAATTTACTAATAGTTTCAATGTGTGTCATAAGCAAAAACTGTGTAAATAAATAATCCCTAACAATAGCAACAAAAACAACTAGGAACAGAAAGTAATTATTCCAGTACGCTTGGACTAGGCAAGTGTAAATATAATCTAACAGGATATATGTGCAGGTTGTGAATTTATTTCAGTTTAGGTAATGAGATTTTGACCTTAAAACCAGTTTAAATTTAGTGTAATTTTGTGTGTGAGGACCTCATTTTTGTAGTTACTAGAAATATCTAAATACACTGTATTATTTAGAATATTTCTTAATATTGCAATATAAAATATATTAATGTTCTCTAAGATGTTCACTACCCATTCATTCTTTCATTTAGGCTATTTAGTACCTGCCATGGTCAATCTTTGGTAATTTTTTAAAAATAAGATTTTACCACTTGACAGTTTACAACCTGGTGGCAGAAACAAATAACCATCCAAGTAATTAAGAATTACAAAATACAGATTGTTATAAAACTATAAATTATGACTTTTAATATTTTATCTTTGTCTTTAATTTTTGTCAGTTTGATTACTTTGTGTCTTGGTGTGTTTCTCCTTGGGTTTACCCTGCCTATGACTGTGTGCTTTCAGACTTGGTTGACTATTTCCTTTCCCACATTAGGGAAATTTTCAGCTATTATCTCTTAAAGTATATCCTCAGGTCCTTTCTTTCTGTCTTCTTCTGGGACCCCTTTAATGCAAATATTGGTGTATTTAATGTTGTCCCATAGGTCTCTTAGATTGTCTTCATTTTATAAATTATGGCTTTAAAAGCATGTAAAGCACACCTCACTAGTTTGGAAGATGAGGGGAGGTTTACTACAAAAAAGAATTTTTGCTGTAATATAAAGAATTTTTAGAAACAAATTTAAGGAGATTAAGTTCAATGTGAGGGGAAGCAAAATTCTGCAGAGAGAATTTCTAAGGGAAGAAAAACATACATGAAAGTCCTTAATGAAGATGAAGGACATGGAATATGAGGAATCTGCACCAAGCCTGTGCAAGATCTGAGCTTGAAAAGCTTGAGGAAGAAAAAAAAGCTTGAGAAGTAAAAGTAGGATGTTTTACAAGGGCTAGAAATACTGTACTCATAGACAAAGTTGAAGTGTGTGTTTTGGACATATGAATCCTGAGAAGTAAACAAGTTTTATAAATTTGATTATATTAAATTTGCATTAAAAAACAACTTTGCAGTGTAAACCAATCAGATGTGTGAGAGTAAGCTTTGTCATTTTTAAAATACAACTTTTCCATCACCATCCAATAATCAGTATGACACAATTATAGAAATCATTTTTTAATAAAAATTACTTCAAAATAACACCCTTATAGAATAGTTACATATATATACTTAAATCACTGAGGAGGTCTTCCATCTGAACATATACATATACTATACACCAGAAATGAGAAGATTAGTAAATTGAAATCATTGCTATTTTGACTTAAAATGAATAACTTAAAAGTGAAAATTAGCCAAAACTTGCACACAAAGAGACATTACAAAATTTTTGATTTTTATTTGAAATGCTATTTTGGAGCATCTTTCTACTTACTGAGGTACTGTAAATCTCATAAGAAATGATTGACAAAAACCACTACATATTAATATGTTGCATAATATTAGAATATATTATTTGCAATAAAGATTTACCTATTTATATAAAAACAAGTGTTTTAAATTCAAACAGTCAAATTTAGTTGGTTAAGTAATTATAAAATTTACCAAGGGGTACAAATCTATAGATGCTATCTTTTTATTGGTTTGGGCGTCCTAGGTGCCTCAGTGATGGCTCAAGCATCTGCCTGCAATGCAGGAGACACAGGTTCTATCTCTGGGTCAGGAAGATTNTTTTAAATTCAAACAGTCAAATTTAGTTGGTTAAGTAATTATAAAATTTACCAAGGGGTACAAATCTATAGATGCTATCTTTTTATTGGTTTGGGCGTCCTAGGTGCCTCAGTGATGGCTCAAGCATCTGCCTGCAATGCAGGAGACACAGGTTCAATCTCTGGGTCAGGAAGATCTCCTGGAGAAGGAAATGGCAACCCATTCCAGTATTCTTGCCTAGGAAATCCCATGGACAGAGGAGCCTGGTGAGTTCATGAGGTCGCGAAGAAGCTAAGTCGACTTAGGAACTGAACACAGGCATGTATTATTTGCTTATTATAAATACAGAGATCAAGACGTAAAAATAATCTAATTCCACTCTAATTTGGCAATGGTCACATTAGTTCAAACAACATAAGGACATGTAATTTTATTTTTCAAGTATTAATAAAATGTAATATGTGGAAGTCCTGTGCAGCTTTACTCTCATTTTAAAGAAAAAGTTAATAATGATAAGCAATAATAATGATATAATAATGATAATAATAATGATAAGTTAATAATGATAATGTTCAAAATCACATTTTCACTTTTTGACTACTGTAAAAAGAAATACGGAGAAGGCGATGGCACCCCACTCCAGTACTCTTGCCTGGAAAATCCCGTGGACGGAGGAGCCTGGTGAGCTGCAGCCTATGGGGTCGTGAAGAGTTGGACACGACTGAGCAACTTCACTTTCACTTTTCACTTTCATGCATTGGAAAAGGAAATGACAACCCACTCCAGTGTTCAAGCCTGGAGAATCCCGGGGACAGGGGAGCCTAGTGGGCTGCCGTCTCTGGGGTCGCACAGAGTCGGACACGACTGAAGCCACTTAACAGCAGCAGCAGCAAAAAGAAATAATGAAGACTCAGGAACCGTCCTCAAAATCTCTGTTCACATATTCTAGAAAACCAAGAATGACTTCTCGGTGAGAGCATAATTGTCCATTTTAAGATTTCTTATAAAATGAGCCTTCTCACACTTGGCAGTCTCTAGTAATACATTAAGTCATGACAGGTATTAATTAACAATGGGTGCCCTTCTCTTGACATCATGAGCCTCAAAAATACTTTATCGCTTGCTAGATTAGAGACTGTGAGAAATGAGTAAAACCAAGAATAGGAATTAATTAAAGATTTCATTAACCTCAGAGACAATATATGATTTGTTTTCAAGCTTAATTTCACGACAGCCATGACATAGTCCAACTCAAATCAGGTGACTTAATCTAGTGTCCATTAAGTGAAGGATTTAGGATTAACATCCAGAAAGCAAATAAACAGAAATATAAACATTACAGCCCTTGATGTCATGTGATTACATACAATAGGCCCTTAAAATTTTATGTTAATAATCATGATTAGAGATTCTTTTTGATTACTTCTATCACCACTATCTAAGGCATTCAAGTAAGTGTATATTGTATTGTTAAAATTTTTAAAACAGTTTACAGTTATTCACAATTAATATTCAATTCTTTTTTTCAATAATATAGCATATATAGTTAACATACAAAATATGGGACAATGAAATGGAGGTACAATTNTCTATGCTAGGTGTGTAAAGTGCTCTTAAGTACTATCTTCAACAGAGTAGTTTTTAAATTTTAACTTGCATAACAATCACCAAGGATCTTGCTAAACTGTCAATACTTGAGCTGTGGAAAAAAGAACCTGATACATTCATTGTAGAATGCACTCCAAGCACTGGCATTTTTGACTATGAATCCAGGTGATTTTAGCTCTGCTATATGAAAACTGACTCTAAACTATTGGTTTAGAGTCAGAGACTGATGCTAAATAAGTAAATATTTAATAATATGTAATAGTATCAGTTTGTTCTATGAAAGCTTAGTACAGGATAGTTTCTGAGGAAAATAATTGGAAAAGTGTAGTTCAGTCTGTGATGAAGATTAAATAACACTTTGAATCCTGGA
This sequence comes from Neotragus moschatus, assembly GCA_006410615.1. Taxonomy (NCBI): domain Eukaryota; kingdom Metazoa; phylum Chordata; class Mammalia; order Artiodactyla; family Bovidae; genus Neotragus; species Neotragus moschatus. The sequence continues at coordinate 21,195 of SJYA01001721.1, forward strand.
AGATGTGTAACACATAGCCATATGAAAATGTTAGGTGATGGAAAAGACTTTCAGGAAGGGGAAACACCAGATATGAAGATCTCGTTGATTAGAAGTTTAACACCTTTGTGTGTCAAAGGAAGTATCAGTATGATGAAAACACAGAAGGGGGTGGTTGAGGACAGAACAATAAAAGGTCTTTATTTTGAGCCCCTCTTGTATTCCTCATGTCATGAAGAAATATTCCAACCACCCAAGATCCAAAAATTTAAAAGATGATGCCTGGCANGATATGAAGATCTCGTTGATTAGAAGTTTAACACCTTTGTGTGTCAAAGGAAGTATCAGTATGATGAAAACACAGAAGCGGGTGGTTGAGGACAGAACAATAAAAGGTCTTTATTTTGAGCCCCTCTTGTATTCCTCATGTCATGAAGAAATATTCCAACCACCCAAGATCCAAAAATTTAAAAGATGATGCCTGGCGTACATGGACCCATCAGTTGAAGTCTTTCCTGGCGGTTCCCTGCCTCTGCTTCACCAAAGTTTAATTATTTTCAATACAATCACTGTGGTTGGATCAAGTATCAAACTGGAGTTACATGCAAACATAAGGAAGACATTATGGGTAACGTTAAGGACTTTTAACTACTTTCTGAGAATTAGTTGGAATCTGCTGATAGATTTTAAGCAAGTGAATGCCAAGATTAGAAACATATCAGTATCAAACCATCTGTGGATACAGGTGAGAAGGAACAGAGGCAGAACTATTCTTGCTTTTCCTTTAGAGCAGGACAAAGAAAATGTGCAGAGGTCTAATACACTGTGAATGTTGAATATTAATTCTCAGAGCATAAAATCAAATTTAGAGTTCTCATCTGGTCACACAATATTGAAATAGTGTCTAGANAGGTGAGAAGGAACAGAGGCAGAACTATTCTTGCTTTTCCTTTAGAGCAGGACAAAGAAAATGTGCAGAGGTCTAATACACTGTGAATGTTGAATATTAATTCTCAGAGCATAAAATCAAATTTAGAGTTCTCATCTGGTCACACAATATTGAAATAGTGTCTAGACTTGCTGATTGGCATCTGAGTGCCTGTTTCTCATTAAAGTATAATACTCTAGCTAAACATGAGAGTAGTTGAGTCTTCAAATGAGATTTTCTATTCAGAGCCAGTATAATTTAGTTCTGCTCTCACTGAAGTCTATTATCACTTTGTCAAATTATACTACTGTATAACATAAAATCTAGTTAGAGAGACTTGAAATCTACATTTGGCAGCATTTAACACATTTTTATCTTGCTCAAAAAAAATATATTTTACCACCATAAGCTCAAGCTTTTCACCCTATCACTTCTAGGCAGGCAGTTGAATACACAATTACTTCATAGTTCAGATCATAAACTTTGCACCACAATGCAATGAGGTAATATGTATTATGATTTTTCTCTGAGTTCCTTTTTCCTAAATGGTGTTCTCATTTCTGTTTTAATATTAAAATGTTTTTAGTCCTTCCATAAAAATGTGTAATGTGACTATTTGCTTATATTCTTTGCCCAGTGAATAATGAAGTCTCCTAAATAATAAAGTGTTCTCATAATTAGTAGTGTCTGCTGTATCCATTTAATGTTGGGTGTGCTTCAGTTTCTTTTGATGCTTCTGGTAATTTACTCAAACAAAATGCATACTGTAAATGAAGTCAGTCAGTATATGCTTAGCACTATAAACTAATGAATATACATTTAGAAGCTTTTTTTTATATCTAGCGGCTTACATTATATTTTATTCATTGAAAATTATAGATGTTTAAATTAATACTGAATTGATTAACTTAATTTGATAACACAGTTCATCAATGGGAAGTGATATTAAAGCAATTTCTTCCTTGTTTTTGCTTTTTGTCTATCCTTTTTAAATGTCTTCATTGTTGACCTGACTTCCAGAAAATTAATTCTTTACACATTTTATTTGATCTCTCAGCATAACAGAAACACAAACATCTAGCCATAAATTGCACTTGCAGTTAGAGCTCAATGATAAATAGGTTCCTGTTCTTTGCTACTTCCAGTGATGAAATGCTATTAGCTCTGAACTCTTACTTTACTACTCCAGGCTCGATGAATAACTTTAATTGTTTTATAACTCGACCAACTCATTCTGCCTGATTCATGTTATAAAACAGTTATGCTCCATTTAGAAGCATTCTCAGTAGGCTTCATTTTTCCCCTAAAACAAAGAGTTTGACTTTGTTAATCTCTGTTTTTGTCTCACAATGCAGCAGAAACTTTGCATTATATACTAAATATTCACAGTTCTCATGGTCTCTGAATGAGCTGAGAAAGGAAACATTTAAACTACATTTAAATTTAGATTTACCCCAAAAGTGTTGCAAAGAAAATATTCAGTTATTTTTGATACATACTTTTGTTACTTGAATTTCATTAAGTTAAAATATTTTAGGAAATATTAAACAAAAATGATATTTGATATTCAAACATCAAAAGACGAAAGCAGCATAAATGGATACCTAAACATCAAGTGCTACTCAGTTCAATATCCATAACTATGATGAAATAATATCACTTCTTCGCCTATATTTTCTTTAGAAAAAATAGAAAAGATTGGATTTAATTCTTGGCAAAGACTCTGAATACCCCCAAATTACTCAACTTTGTGATCCAGAAGGGCAGACAGAGCAGGAAATGGAATGAAATTAGTAATTAAACATCTTTTATAAATCTGTAAAGCTCTGTATAGAAAATTTCCTAAGCAATATTGTTGTCTTACTATGGAAATATAGATAATTAAACCTATGTATAATATGTTTTAGTTTTGATTGCATTCTGCTAATTAAGGTATTAATTAGGTATTAATTTGTATTAATCATTAAAACTAAGTGGCAAACTTTTTTGATTCATTTTATTTTCACTTCCCCATGTAGAATTAAAAAAAAAAGATTAACAATATTTGCATTTCTGTTTTGAGCACATTTTAAATGTTTAAAAACCTAATGAAAAATAAACCATCTAGTGAAAAATAGGCCTATATCAAACAATCAAAGTTAAAATGTTCAGCAGTGGAACAAACTCTCAAAAAGGGTCATGTTTACAGGATAAGACTGCTGAAGTAGGCATCTTGTTTTATTACTTAGAACGCACTATAGAAAAATTTCAGCTTTTTTTGTTCCTACATTAAGAAAAACACTGAAAATAGGGGACAGTTTATATAATGATTGTCGACATGCGTCACTACATAACATACATCACTGAAAGTTTTCTAGTTACGAGGATCAGTCTGCACATGACCTCAGTAAATGGGAAATACTGTAAATGTTTGAGTAGCTTATCTCTTTATTCAGTTGTAAGTACAGCAACTGCCATAAGTCAGCTGCATGTTGACAACATAGACCTGCTAAAAGCAACTCGTATTTTCTTAAAGTGTGTGTAAAAATTTTTCTTCAATTTATCATGTTAATTAAAGAGAATTGTATCCATCAGCGTTTTCCAGAAAAACAGTACCAATGGGATAGATAAATTTACTGATAGAAAAAATGTTATTTATATATTGTATTATATATAAACATGTCAGTATGTGATCTTTCTTAATCTTGTATATGTGTATACAGATATAAAGTAATTGGTTCACATACTTGTGGAAATTGAAAAGTATGAAACCCATAAGGCAAGCTGATGAGAAAATTTACTCAAACATAAATGCACTATCAGTCTTAAAAACAAAACATGTCTCAGTGGTGGTTATATTCATCTTTGGTGGTATACATCTTATCTCTATTTCTGGCAAAATTCTGTCTTATTTTGTATCTTATGGACTTAATTATAAAATTAACCACTGCCTATACTTTATACAAAAAGTAGAAATGTATGCATGGGAAATTTAAATAATATGCATAAAAGCATGAATGACCCAGTAAGGAAGGAAGACATGCATACCATTACTAGAGTCCTCACATACTGAACCGATCATAACACCAGAAAATAAACAATTTCTTTCCTCTTT